>SNVD02004610.1:0-20795 GCA_013180625.2 Boswellia sacra | reverse complement strand
GGGATCAATTTCAGTCAAGGTTGGCTATTAAGGCTCAAACGGTCCAAAGATGGCCTAAATCATTTCCCCAATGTTGCACAGTCTAGGATTTCGCCTTGAGTGAACATCAAACAAGTTCTAGAATTCATGGAAATCTAAAGAAAAATTTAAATTACATAAACTTTCTCTAAGTGAACAAATAACTCAGTGATAATAGCTCAGTACTCAATGTTGCGCAAGGAATTAAAAGCAAAGCAAAAACCAATAAACATTTCAAGCACACAGATCCATGCATAATTTATCATTTTCCAATAGTTATTCTTAATTCAATCATTATCTTATCATTGACCCACAAAATGCAAGAAAAGAGGTACGTGGCGTTGTTACACCTGAGTCAAGATTGTATATTTCAACAATCCTTAGGACCAGTAGCCCGCAGACTTAAGGTTTCCAGCCTATATAACTTTATTATGAAAGAACAAAACAAGAAACAAGACACTTCAAACAACATGAAATAAACAAACTACAGATTTATTGAGAGAGAATGCGTTTCAAGAGTTAAGAAATCTCCATATTCTGCCATTCTCAGGTTTTTCCACAATGTTTTTTTTTTCGAATCGAAACTGGTAAAAACAAAAACACACAACTCGAAATTACATAAAACTAAACTTACTCAGAAAATAATAAAGTCCAACAAATCAGCAAACACAAACAAGTCAGTTAGAATGGGTTTAAAAAGTTTAGAAGTTAGCCTCCTTATTCAGCCATTCTGGATTAAAGAAATCCATAATGCGTTTCAAGAGAACTTGAACTTTTTAAGCCACCACTCTAAAAGCCAAGATTAGAAAATATTACCTGGGGTGAGAGAAACAACCTGAAAAAAAAAACTCAACTCAAATAAACACAATAAAGAGAAAGCAAATGAAAATGAAGCAAACAAGCAGATATGGATTACAGATGGAGTGTTAAATCCAGTTTACGCCTCTTATTGCCTTCTCCAAACCAATCTATCCGAGCTATTGCTGGATCAGGCGAATAGACGAATGCTTGTAATTTGTCAATTAACTCCCCTGCAGTTGAAGCTGTAACCAGGATTTGCCTCGCGACTGTGAGATGAAGTTTTTTTCTACTGCTTGATCAAGAAAAGACAACAAACCATCAAAAAAATTATTGACATTTAACAAACCAATGGGTTTCCGATGGATGTTTAGCTGTGCCCAAGAGGTGATTTGAAATATCTCCTCTAATGTACCATAAACACCGGGCAAAGCTATAAATGCATCAGATTTAATGACCATATGTGCAATACGCTCATGCATGCTAGAGACCTGTAACTCTTCCCCCATTGTGTTGCCTATGATATCTCGCACAGCTAATGGTTTAGGGATATGCCGAGAACTTTACTTCCTCCCAAGGATGCAGCTGTCGACACACACCCCATTAACCCAAGACTACCCCCTCCATAAATCAAATGAATACCCCTCGCAGCTAATGTCCTAACAAGATCAAGAGCTGCTGTTTTAAACTCTCCATCTTTACCAAATTGCGATCCACAAAATACGCATATATTTTGGAATCGCCGAATTGGTGTTTTCTCCAATTCTAAAAGTGCTCTAAACTTGTGCAAGATAATGATGTGCGTTAGGTATTATGTGATTCAAGTGCAAGACAGGTTATAAAAAGACATTTCAAAATATGCAGCATGGATATATACACACGTAAAACTCTCAAATTTGACACGTGGGGACATAATTTCGGTGGGAGTTGCTCAATGCAGATTTATCGCCCCAAGATTTGAAAAAATGAGATATGCTTTCGGCGAGGTTTGACAAAACCTACACACTTGTCTCCCACGTGAAGCATGGAAAATGGAGATACACTTTCGGCGGGGGTTGACAAAACCCACACACTTGTCTCCCACGTGAAGCATAAAAAATAGAGATACACTTTCGGTGGAGGTTGACAAAACCTCCACACTTGTCTCCCACGTGTACTTATGCCATAGGGTTGTCATATGGTTTGTCAAAAAGAAAACTTGAAATTAAAACAATCAAAATCAGCAAACAACAACAACACAAAAACAACATTGATAATCAGATCAAACGAAACAAGAAAAAAGAAATTTGACAACAACAACACACATTCAAATATACAAGTAGTTGTGATTGTGGTCACATCTTCCTCTGGTTTTACATCCAGTAACGGCTGAAACGCCTTCTATGAGTCGGGGATTTGCTTCCCATCCAGTTTCTTATAAACTGGCAAACAGGGTCGTTTTTAGTCAGATTCCCTAGACTATAACACTGCAATTCATCACGAAATTGTGTCCATAGATTAAGCAATTCACGCTGAACAAGTCCACAAGAATGTGACTCGAGAGTTAACAAAACATTATCCAGGGACTCATTACTCAAACCATTCTTAATAAATGAAAGTTTATCTTCTCTATTCCTGGACGCAAAACCTAATGAACGACAAGTTTGGTTACAATTCCATCTAGCACATTTATAACATACTTGTAACCTTTCGCTCTTCGCCTCTTGGCGTAGTAGCTCTTTCTTAGACCAGGCATGTATTTTGCGAGATTAATGTCCGGCTCACCGGACAATCTCACCTTAGCTTTGATAAGCCATCGGATATCAGCAGGCACATTTAGGAGCATCAATGCCCAAAGTCTAGTCATCCGTACTTTATAAATTTTAAACACAGCATTTTGAGGAAGTGAAGGGAAATATTTACGAAGGTTCGATAGAAAGATATCAGCATCCATTGATGAGAAGAAAATGAGAGATATTACCGATAATGCGATTGAGTTTGTTCTTCTCCCAGATATGCACGTTTCAAACCTTCGAACAATGGCTTCAATTCTTGTTTCGGTGTTTCCTCAATCTGTTGCACAAATGAGCTCAAAGTACAGAATAATCAAATTAAACAAAGGAAGGAAAAGAAAAGAGTAGAGACGAAACTAAAGAACAATAAAAGAGAGAACAACACAATAGCAACAAAAGTCAAAAACAAGTAAAAAAAATAAGACAGATGGCAAAGAGAGATAAAACCTGATCAATTTGATGGCCTACGAAAGGAATCTCCTTGAGACACAATACTCGATCATTATTACCTCATTTTATTTTTCTTTTCTTCTTTTTTTTTATTTTTCAAAAACATTGGGTTGCCTACCAATAAGCGCTTGGTTTAACGTCCTCAGCCCGACGTTGGTTCCATCATGGCAGGGTCCAATCTCCGCTGTGCTTCTCTAGTGGGCTTGGATCCTTTTTCAACAAGATAAGGTCAAGCATATGGCTGGGCCTTGGATGTCAACAATCGTCCACCCAGTAGCTGTTTTGTGATCTCTAAGTACTCGGACGAGTTTCTCTTCTTGTAGTGGTGCAAGGCCCATTTCTATTTTAACGGGCAAAGGATCATTCTTATCCAAGAATCCATGCTTCAAATGATCTGGAAGAGGCTTAAGCTCCAAGGTAGGGGCTTTCATCATAGAAGGCAGAGTTTCACATTAGATAAAGGAAATTGAATGCACGAAACATCATACCTATTTATGGTTATAGCTATGGTCTCACTAAAGCTGCCACAGCTGCTCCATTTCTTTGGACATTGTATCAACCTTCCTTGATTCCTTGTAATTTTTCTGTCCCCTAGGTGCTCACTAAAAACCACTTCTCAATTCCATCTTTGCGAGTATTCAAGAAATTGTTGTGCCAAAGAATCAATGAACATCAACTGCAAAAACAGAATGCAAGTCAGTAGGGTATCTCATGCCTCAAAAATAGTGAAGCGAATCACCTCGCCATCAAACTCCATGGTGAGAGTGCCATCATGAACATCAATCTTCGTTCGGGCAGTTTTCAAGATGGCCTCCCCAAAAGAATCGGTGTTGGATTGGGAGATGTCTCATCCTCCATTTCCAGAACATAGAAGTCTGCTGGAAAAAACCAATTGATTCACCTGCACAAGCACATCTTCCACAACTCCCTTGGGATATGCATTAGAACGATCAGCAAGTTGAATTACAAAACCAGTTTTCGCAAGGGGTCCAAGATTCAAGGAAGCATAAATAGAATAGGGCATGACATTAATTGATGCTCCTAAATCTAACATAGCTCTTTCAAATTGGTATTGCCAATGGTGCATGGAATGGTGAACGTACCTGGATCTTTGCATTTCGGAGGAATTTTTCTTTGCAATACAGCTGAAACATTTTCCACCACACTTAACTTCTCATTTCCTTTCAACTTCCTCTTGTTGGTGCATAACTCTTTGAGAAATTTTGCATATCGAGGCACTTGATTGATAGCATCCAGAAGTGGTATGTTTACCTCGATCTTGCGAAAAGTTTCCAGGATTTCTTGTCTTGTGCCTCCTTCTTTGATTTTGCAAATTGCTGGAAAATGTGGCGGGGTAAATATGAATGAATGGAAGTTAGATTTAACTTAGAAGTGGATGTTTTGTTCATGGTAGAAGTGGTATCATCCCCTTCATCAATTTGTGATTTCTTTGGTGGAATCTCTAATTGCTTTCCACTTCTCAAAGTTACAGCACTAGCATTCTCTCTTGGATTGATCACTGGCTGAGATGGTAATTTTCCTGAGCTTTGACTCTCACATTTGCTCATGTTAGTGGCCAATTGTCCTATTTGACTTTCCAGGTTTTGGATACTTGCCCTAGTTTCCTGCTGAAATTGCATTGTGTTAGTGGCAAGTGCTTTAACAATATCCTCGAGAGACGTACCTGAATTTTGTGGAGTTGGTTGCGGTGCTGGTTGTGGTGTTGTGGTAGTTGTGCTTGAAATGGTTGCGCACCCTGGTGATTGAAACATGGTGGTCGATTTGGTATGGCATTTGGGGCAATTGGTTGATGATTCCCATATCTTAAATTAGGGTGATCTCTCCATCCAGCATTGTAAGTATTGGAGAAAGGTTCATACCTTTGCCTTGGTTGTCCTGGAAATCCACCCATGGCATTGGCTTGTTCTGTATCTCCTTCTTGCAAAGTTGGACACATGTCAGTTGGATGGTCCATGGCAGAACATACCCCACATGTATAAGATTGCTGCATATGTCCTACAGCCATTTTTTTACAAGAGAGGTTAGTTCACAAAGTTGTTGTTCAATGTTTGAAGTACTTACCTCATTTACTCTTTTTGGTAGTTGTGGCTCAAATTGACTGCTGAATTGTTGGGAGTTCGCTGCCATGTCACTAATCAAACGTCTTGCCACGTTCGGTGTTTTATTAACTAGTGCTCCACCACTAGCAGCATCAATGATACTCCTTTCCATTGGTAAGAGACCCTCATAGAAATATTGAATTAGGAGTCCATCACTAATTTGGTGGTTTGGACAGCTAGCACATAACCTTTTAAATCTCTCCCAATATTCATGAAGTGATTCTCCATTGTGTTGTCGAATGACACTAATATCTTTTCTAATATTTGTAACTTTCGAGGCTGGAAAGTATTTCTCCAAAAAGAGTTTACTCATCTCATTCCAAGTGGTAATGGTAACTGGTGGTAGATAGTATAGCCAATCTTTTGCCGAATCTGCTAATGAGAATGGGAAGGCTCTCAATTAAATTTGCTCTTCAGAAACGCCGGTTGGCTTCATACTTGAGCATACCACATGAAATTCTTTGAGGTGTTTATTCGGATCCTCTCCTACAAAACCATGAAATGTAGGCAAGAGATGAATCGATCCAGATTTAAGTTCAAAATCTATCTCAGAATTGGTGCTTATGCATAGCGGTTGTTGATCAATAATTAGAGCCGCTAACTCCTTAAGAGTCTGATAGTTTTCCATCGCCATTGCTTTTGATTCAGATTTGATTGAACTACAAGAAGATGGGAGGGAAGTATGTCTTGCAAGGTCAAATTCTGGAGGTGGAGTTGAAATTGACCGATTTAGCCTTAAATTCGAGGATTGAAGAAACTCCTTAATTCTCTTAAGTCGTTGATCCGCTTCTCCCTCAGACATAAAAGCCTAAATACAAACAATCAGAAAATAACAATCAAGAATCAGTAGTAAAAACAGAATAACAAATTGATTAGAAAATCAATCCCCGGCAACGGCGCCAAAAACTTGATGCGTTCGAAACTAGCAAGTATACTAGGTGCACAAGTAATAAAGTGATAAGTAAGATATCGTTCCCACGAGGATTGATTCTAATTGAATTTGTTATTTCCAGCAACAATAAACTAAACAGGGGGGGATTTTGTTGAATGCTTTACTAAATGAAATAAGAATGCAAGTAAAGAATAACAAAACAGAAAGTAAATTTGAATGAAAAAATCAATGGGAGAAAGCTGGTTAAAGGATCCTTCTCTACCACAAGATATGGATTTGCGAATTAATTGTAGAATTGTCATCTAATTACAGCATTGAAGTTATCCACCGTAGATAATAACAAGCTCTATTACCCCAATCTTTCCTTACTTTGTTGTTAAATAAAACAAGCTCTTTATTTAATCTCTATCCATTAAACAACCTAGAACAAGCTCTCTGAGTTTAATTCAATGGATGCATTATGATAAGAAAGATAGGTTGATCTAAGCAATAAACACACAAGATCGGATTATTTAACTTAGGTTATATTCTCCAATTGTAATCTCTGATCCCAATTTTGCTACTAATGATTAGAAATTCAAGACAATTACGGATCAAGATTTCTAGTCTAGCAATAAATCACACCCAGATTATATTCAGTTGGCCACTCAAATACAATCAGCAAGCAATCATAAGCATTAAATATGGGAGAATACAAGCAACTTCAATTAGAGAATTGGATAACAATTCCTTACACAATCAACTTACAAAAACCATATCAGGGGCTTTGGAATCACCCTCAACCAATTCAGATTCAGTTACACATGTTTAAGAACGTGGTAAATACAATACAACATGGAGACATTCCAGAAAATGAAAGGGAAGGGAAAAACTTAGGAAATTTGATGTAATTCTCATTGGATTGTAGTTCTTCCTCTTTCCAAGCTTCCTTTCTCCTTCAAGAACTCCAAGAGATGAAAGAATTCCAGAGCTGAAGCCTCCGCCACGTTCTCCCCTCTTCAAGTTATGAAATAAAACCCTAAAATGTGTTTAAATACTCTGCGACAGTAACGTGCTACAGTGTCCCGTATTATACATGCTACAGTGATGTGTGGAATTACATTTCTACACTTCTCACACTGTTTGATTACAACTTTCGGTACGCTGAATGGATTCATAAAGTGTAAATTTCTCCAAAAAGTAGACTTCGAGAGCTTTTCAACGGTATATGATATGTCATCGGGTTCATTGTATATCAATACAATTAAATCCGAGAAGATGGTTGACTAGCAGAGGTGAAAATGAGGGTTTTACTCCATTTTTGTGCAAGTTGCTCCAAACACCCTACAAAACATCAAAACCACACAAAAACATAAAAATACCAAGGAATATAGCAAAGAAACATGGACGAATAATATGAAACTGATACCATAAATAGACATTATCAGGCTAAACTCTCCATCTTTACCAAATTGCGATCCGCAAAATACGCATATATTGCGGACTCGCTGAATTGGTGTTTTCTCCATTTCTACAAGTGCTCTAATCTTGTGTAAGACACGTTAGATATTATGCTTTTCAATTGCAAGACAGGTTATAGAATGACATATGAAAATATGCAGAATGTATATATACACCCATAAAACTCTCAAATTTTGACACAGGGGGACATACTTTTGGTGGGGGTTGCTCGATGCAGATTTATCGCCCCAAGATTTGAAAAAATGAGATATGCTTTCGGCGAGGTTTGACAAAAACTACACACTTGTCTCCCACGTGAAGCATGGAAAATGGAGATACACTTTCGGCGGGGGTTGACAAAACCCCCACACTTGTCTCCCACGTAAAGCATAAAAAATAGAGATACACTTTCGGTGGAGGTTGACAAAACCTCCACACTTGTCTCCCACGTGTACTTATGCCATAGGGTAGTCATATGGTTGGTCAAAAAGAAAACTTGAAATTAAAACAAACAAAATCAACAAACAACAACAACACAAAAACAACATTGATAATCAGATCAAACGAAAACAAGAAAAAATAAAATTCGACAACAACAACACACATTCAAATATACAAGTAGTTGTGATTGTGGCTCACATCTTCCTCTGGTTTTACGTCCAGTAACGGCTGAAACGCCTTCTATGAGTCGGGGATTTGCTTCCCATCAAGTTTTCTTATAAACTGGCAAACAGGGTCGTTTTTAGTCAGATTCCCTAGACTATAACACTGCAATTCATCACGAAATTGTGTCCATAGATTAAGCAATTCACGATGAACAAGTCCACAAGAATGTGACTCGAGAGTTAACAAAACATTATCCAACGACTCATTACTCAAACCATTCTTAATAAATGAAAGTTTATCTTCTCTATTCTTGGACGCAAAACCTAATGAACGACAAGTCTGGTTACAATTCCATCTAGCACATTTATAACATACTTGTAACCTTTTCGCTCTTCGCCTCTTGGCGTAGTAGCTCTTTCCTAGATCAGGCATGTATTTTGCTAGATTAATGTCCGGCTCACCGGACAATCTCACCTTGGCTTCGATAAGCCATCGGATATCAGCAGGCACATTTAGGAGCATCAATGCCCAAAGTCTAGTAATACGTACTTTATAAATTTTAAACACAGCATTTTGAGGAAGTGAAGGGAAATATTTACGAAGGTTCGATAGAAGGATATCAGCATCCATTGAAGAGAAGAAAAGGAGAGATATTACCGATAATGCGATTGAGTTTGTTCTTCTCACAGATATGCACGTTTCAATCCTTCGAACAATGGCTTCAACTCCCGTTTGAATGTTTCCTCAAGCTGTTGCACAACTGAACTCGAAGCACGGAATAATCAAATTAAACACAAGAAAAGAAAAGAAAAGAAAAGAAAATAGAGACACATAAAAGAAATAAAAAAACACAAGAGCAAATGAAAGTCAAAAACAAACAACAAAGCAAATGAGACAAATGGCAAAGAGAGATAAAACCTGATCCATTATAATAGCCCATGAGAGGAATCTCCTCGAAACACAAAAATTGATCAATACTACCTTCTTTTCTTTGTCTCTTTTTATTATATTTCAAAAACATGGGTTGCCTCCCAATAAGCGCTTGGTTTAACGTCCTCAGCCTGACGTTATCTGTCCTCACCCATCAAGATAAGTTGGCTCGTAGAGAGATACCTCATCGATGTCCTGCATCACTGAATTCTCATAGTAAGGCTTCAACCTGTGCCCATTCACCTTGAATACTTTATCTGTTTTTAAGCTCTTGATTTCCACTGCACCATGGGGAAAAACATTAGTAATAACAAAAGGTCCAACCCATCGAGATCGTAATTTACCTGGAAATAACTTGAGGCAAGAATGAAATAAAAGAACTTTCTGTCCCACTTCAAAATTCTTCCTGGAGATCATTTTATCATGAAATGCCTTAGTTCTCTCCCTGTAAATTCTGGAATTCTCATAGGCATCATTTCTAAGTTCTTCCAATTCTTGCAGTTGAAGCTTCCTTTGTTCTCCAGCAGCATCCATCTCCATGTTACAAAGTTTTACTGCCCACCATGCTTTGTGTTCGAGCTCTACTGGAAGGTGACATGGCTTACCATAGACTAACCTATACGGAGACATCCCAATAGGTGTCTTGTAAGCAGTTCTATAGGCCCAAAGTGCATCATTCAATCGTAGGCTCCAATCTTTTCTGTTTGGATTCACTGTCTTCTCAAGAATGGACTTGACTTTCCAATTTGAAACTTCAACTTGACCACTAGTTTGTGGATGATATGCAGTAGACACCTTGTGAGTGATGTTGTATTTCTTGAGCAAGGCTTCAAATGATTTGTTGCAGAAGTGTGTCCCTCTGTCACTAATCATGGCTCTTGGTGTTCCAAATCTCGCAAAAATGTTAGATTTCACAAAATCTGTCCTTTGACAACGGTCAAAAGCTTTGCAAAATAGATACGCATCTTTGAACAATGATGGCCAGTAGAATCCACAATCAAGAACTTTCAGGGCTGTTCTTTTTGGTCCGAAGTGACCGCCACATGCATAAGAATGACAGAAGGTCAAAATTGAATTAAATTCAGATTCAGAAACACCCCTTCTTATCACTTGATCAGAACAATGCTTCCATAAGTATGGATCATCCCATATGTAATATTTGGCAATGTTTTTAATCTTGTCTCTTTGAGCTCGAGTCAAGTCATGTGGTAGCTTCTTGGTAACTAAGTAATTAACAATATCCGCATACCAAGGGGCTGCTACATGTTGAGACAGCAATTGTTCATCCGGAAAACTTTCTTGTAATGGCAGTACATCCTCGTCATGGACAATGCGACTAAGATGGTCTGCATCTAAGTTTTCACTTCCCTTCTTATCTTTGATCTCCAAGTCAAATTCCTGTAAAAGGAGTATCCACCTAATAAGCCTTGGTTTTGTATCTTTCTTTGTGAGCAAGTACCTCAAAGCTGCATGATCAGAATAAACGGTTACTTTAGTACCAATCAAATAAGATCGAAACTTCTCTAAAGCAAAAATAACCGCTAGTAGCTCTTTTTCAGTGGTAGAATAATTAAGTTGAGCATCATTTAAAGTCCGAGATGCATAGTAAATGGCATGTGGAATTTTGCCAATTCGTTGACCCAAACCGGCACCCACAGCGTAGTCACTTGCATCGCACATGATCTCGAATGGATGATTCCAATTCGGAGATTGGATTACTGGAGCTGAAGTCAAGAGTTCCTTCAGTTTCTCAAATGCCTCTTTGCATTTCTCATCAAATTCAAAGGCCACATCATTCTGTAATAATCTGCATAGGGGCAATGCTATCTTCGAGAAATCTTTGATGAATCTACGATAAACACCTGCATGACCAAGAAACGAACGAATATCCCGCACACTTGTGGGAGGTGGTAAGGAAAATATAAGATTTATCTTGGATTTATCAACCTCTATACCCTTAGCAGAAATAACATGTCCCAAAACTATACCCTGATCTACCATTAAGTGACATTTCTCCCAATTCAGAACAAGGTTAGTTTCTATACATCTTTGAAGTATAAGGGTAAGGTTGTCAAGGCATTTATCAAAAGAATCACCAAAAAAACTAAAGTCATCCATAAATACCTCAATAATGTTCTCAACATAATCAGAGAAAATACTTACCATACACCTTTGGAAAGTGGCAGGGGCATTGCAAAGACCGAATGGCATGCATCGATAGGAAAATGTACCGAATGGGCATGTGAATGTAGTTTTCTCTTGATCCTCAGGGGCAATGACAATATGATTATATCCTGAATAGCCATCAAGAAAACAATAATGAGAATGACCTGCTAATCTCTCCAGCATTTGATCAATGAATGGCAAAGGAAAGTGATCCTTGCGAGTTACTTTATTTAGCTTCCGATAATCAATACAAACTCGCCAGCCGGTTTGGATACGAGTGGGAACTAGCTCATTATTGTCATTCTTAACCACCGTAACACCAGATTTCTTCGGAATAACTTGGACTGGACTCACACACTTGCTGTCCGAAATTGGATAAATCACACCCACATCTAACAATTTCAGGATTTCTTTCTTGACAACTTCCATCATGGGAGGATTCAACCTCCGCTGTGCTTCTCGAGTGGCTTGGATCCTTCTTCTAAATAAGATACGATGCATGCAATGGCTGGCTAATACCTTGATGTCAGCAATTGTCCACCCAATGGCTGTTTTGTGATCTCCGAAGCACCGGATGAGTTTCTCTTCTTGCATGGTTGTAAAGGCCTTGGCATTATGACTGGCAAAGTAGGATCCTGCTCACCAAAGACCTACATTTTCAATGATCTGGGAAGATGCTTAAGCTCAAGGCAAGGTGCTTCATAACAGAAGGAAAAAGTTTCTCCAAATTTAGATAAAGGCAATTCAAATGTAGAAAACATCATACCTGTTTGTGGTGATAGCTATAGTCTCATCCAAGCTTGCCATAGCTTCCTCCACTTCTTTAGACACTTGTATCAACTTCCTTGATTCTCTGGAATTTTCTGCCCCTATGTGCTCACTAATGGCTACTTCCAATGCATCATTGCGAGTTAACTCAAAAAAGTTGTTGTGCCAAAGAATCAATAACATCAACTGCAAAAACAGAATGCAAGTCACTAGGGTACCTCATTGCCTCAAAATATTGAAACGAATCACCTCGCCATCAAACTCCATGGTAAGAGTGCCATCATGAACCTTCAATCTTAGTGTCGAGCAGTTTTCAAGAATGGTTTCCCTAAAAGAATTGGTGTTGGATTAGGAGATGTCTCATCCTCCATTTCAAGAACATAGAAGTCTGCTGGGAAAACCAATTGATTTACCTGCACAAGCACATCTTCCACAACTCCCTTGGGATATGCCTTAGAACGATCAGCACGTTGAATGGTAATACCAGTTTCCGCAAGAGGTCCAAGATTTAAAGAAGCATAAATAGAATATGGCATGATATTAATAGATGCTCCTAAATCTAACATAGCTCTTTCAAACTTTGTTCTACCAATGGTGCATGAAATGGTGAACGTACCTGGATCTTTGCATTTCGGAGGAATTTTTCTTTGTAGTACAGCTGAAACATTTTTCCCCACATACCTTCTCATTCCTTTCAAACTTTTTCCTCTTGTTGGTGCATAAACTCTTTGAGACATTGTGCATAACGAGGCACTAGCGTGATAGCATCCCAGATTAGCGGTCTGTTACCTCGATCTTGCGAAAAGTTTCAGGATTTCTTGTTCTTGTTCCTCCTTCCTTGATTTTGCAAATCTGCTGGGAAATGGTGGAGGGGTAACATATGAATGAATGGAAATTTTAGGATTTACCTTAGAAGGGGATGTTTTGTTCTGGTAGACAGTGGATCAGACACCTTCACCAATTTGTGATTTCTTTGGTGGACATCGCTAATTGCTTTCCCCTATCAAAGTTACAGCCACAGCATTCATATTTGGATTGATCACTGGCTGAGTGGTAAATTTTCACTGAGCTTTGACTCTTCAATTCGCTCATGTTAGTGGCCAATGTCCTATTGACTTTCAAGGTTTTGGATTACTTGCCCTTAGTTTCCTGCTGAATTGCATTGTGTTTAGGGGCAAGTGCTCTTTTAACCAATACCTCGCGAGACGTACTGAATTTGTGGAGCTGGTTGCGGTGTTGGTTGTGGTGTTGGTGGTGGTTGTGCTTAAAATGGTTGCTGCACCTTTGGTTGATTGAAACCTGGTGGTCGATTTGGTATGGCATTTGGGACAATTGGTTGACGATTCGCATATCTTAAATTAGGGTGATCTCTCCATCTAGCATTGTAAGTATTGGAGAAAGGGTCATACCTTTGCCTTGGTTGTCCTGGAAATCCACCCATGGCATTGGCTTTTTCTGTATCTCCTTCTTGCAAAGTTGGACACATGTCGGTTGGATGGTCCATGGCAGAACATACTCAACATGCATAAGATTGCTGCATATGTCCTACAGCCATTTTTTTTACAAGAGAGGTAAGTTCACAAAGTTGTTGTTCAATGTTTGAAGTACTTACCTCATTTACTCTTTTTGGTAGTTGTGGCTTAATTTGACTGCTAAATTGTTGGGAGTTCGCTGCCCATATGTCACTAATCAAACGTCTTGAAAATGTTGTGTTTTATTAACTAGTGCCACACCACTAGCAGCATCAATGATACTCCTTTCCATTGGAAGGAGACCCTCATAGAAATATTGAATTAGGAGTCCATCACTAAGTTGGTGGTTTGGACAGCTAGCACATAACCTCTTAAATCTCTCCCAATATTCATGAAGTGATTCTCCATTGTGTTGTCGAATGCCACTAATATCCTTTCTAATATTTGTAACTTTCGAGGCTGGAAAGTATTTCTCCAAAAAGAGTTTACTCATCTCATTCCAAGTTGGAATGGGGGGGGTACCTGGTTGGTAGATTAGTAGTATAGCCAATCTTTTGCGAATCTGCTAATGAGAACGGGAGGTCCTCATTTAATTGCTCTTCAGAACACCGGTGGCGCAGACTTGAGCACATCCACATGAAATTCTTGAGGTGTTTATTCGGATCCTCTCATGCAAAACCTATGAAATGCAGATAGAGATGAAGCAGTCCAGATTAAGTAATTCAAAATCTCATCTCAGAATTGGTGCTTATGCATTAGGGTTGTGATCAATAATTGGAGACCTAACTCCTAAGAGTCTGATTGGTTTCCATCGCCATTGCTTCCGATTCAGATTTGATTGAAACTGCCAAGAAGATGGGAGGGAAGTGTGTAGTGCAAGGTCAAATTCTGGAGGTGGAGTTGAAATTGACCGATTTAGCCTTAAATTCGAGGATTGAAGAAACTCCTTAATTCTCTTAAGTTGTTGATCCGCTTCTCCCTCAGACATAAAAGCCTAAACACAAACAATCAGGAAAAAACAATCAAGAATCAGTACTAAAAACAGAATAACAAATTGATTAGAAAATCAATCCCCGGCAACGGCGCCAAAAACTTGATGCGTTCGAAAATAGCAAGTATACTAGTCGCACAAGTAATAAAGTGATAAGTAAGATATCGTTCCCACGAGGATTGATTCTAATTGAATTTGTTATTCGAAAGCGAAAACAGAATAAATGGGAGGGTTTTGTTGATTGATTAACTAAACTCAATTCGAAAGCAAATGAAGAATAATACAATGCAAAGTTAAATCAATTGAGAGATACAAAATGAAAGAAATCTGGTTAAGGGATTATTCTCTACCACAAGATATGGATTTGCAAATTAATCACAGAATTGTCATCCAAATACACCATTGAAATTATCAACCGTAGATAACAACAAGCTATGTTATCCCAATCTTTCCTTACTTTGTTGTTAAACAAAACAGGCTCTTTATTTAATCTCTATCCATTAAACAACCTAGAACAAACTCTCTAAATTTAATTCAATGGATGCATTACGATAATAAAGATAGGTTGATCTAAGCAATAAACACACAAGCTCGGATTATTTAACTTAGGTTGTATTCTCAATTTGCAATCTCTGATCACAATTTTGCTACTAAGGATTAGAAATTCAAGACAATTACGGATCAAGATTTCTAGTCTAGCAATAGACAATATCCAGATTATATTCAGTTGGCCACCCAATTACAATCCAGCAAGCAATCATAAGCATTAGACATGGGAAAATACAAGCAACTTCAATTAGAGAATTGGATAACAACTTTTTGCACAATCAACTTACAAAAAACCATATCAGGGGCTTTGAAATCACCCTCAACCAATTCAGATTCAGTTACACATGTTTAAGAACGTGGAAATACAATACAACATAGAGACATTCCAGAAAATGAAAGGGAAGGGAAAAACTTAGCAAATTTGATGTAATTCTCTTTGGATTATAGTTCTTCCTCTTTCCAAGCTTCCTTTCTCCTTCAAGAACTCCAAGAGATGAAAGAATTCCAGAGCTGCAGCCTCCACCACGTTCTCCCCCTTTCAAGTTATGAAAATAAAACCCTAAAATGTGTTTAAATACTCTGATACAGTAACCTGCTACAGTAACCCGTATTATACATGCTACAGTGATTTGTGGAATTACATTTTTACACTTCTCACACTGTTTTGATTACAACTTTTGATACACTGAATGGATTTATAAACCGTAAATTTCTCCAGAAAATAGACTTCGAGAGCTTTCCAACGGTATATAACATGTCATCGGGTTCATGTATATCAATACAATTAAATCCGAGAAGATCACTGACTAGCAGAGGTGAAAATGAAGGGTTTTACTCCATTTTTGTGCAAGTTGCCCCAAAACTCCTACAAACATCAAAACCACACAAAAACATAAAAATACCAAGGAATATAGCAAAGAAACATGGACGAATTGATATGAAAATAATACATAAATAGACACTTATCACCTTGGGTTATAATTAAGTACAATCTTTGAGGACTATTTGCAAGTTGAAGCATTTGTGTGTTTTAATTTTTCTTTGATTCTGTTTCGGTTTAGTTTTGTTTCATATCGTTGTACTTGCTCGAGGACTAGCAAAGTTTAAGTGTGGGGGAATTTGATAAGTGTCCATTTATATATCATTTTCATATCAATTCGTCCATGTTTCTTTGCTATATTCCTTGGTATTTTTATGTTTTTGTGTGGTTTGATGTTTGTAGGAGTTTTGGAGCAACTTGCACAAAAATGGAGTAAAACCCTTCATTTTCACCTCTGCTAGTCAACCATATTCTCGGATTTAATGTATTGATATACAATGAACCCGATGACATATTATATACCGTTGGAAAGCTCTCGAAGTCTATTTTCTGAAGAAATTTACGGGTTATAAATCCATTCAGTGTACCAAAAGTTGTAATCAAAACAGTGTGAGATGTATAGAAATATAATTCCACAAGCACTGTGCATGTATAATACGGGGCACTGTAGCAAGTCACTGTAGCAGAGTATTTAAACTCATTTTAGGGTTTTATTTTCATAACTTGAAGAGGGGAAAACGTGGTGGAGCTGAAGCTCTGGAATTCTTTCATCTCCTGGAGTTCTTGAAGGAAAAAGAAAGCATGGAAAGAGGAAGAACTACAATCCAAAGAGAATTACATCAAATTTGCTAAGTTTTTCCCTTCCCTTTTCATTTTCTGGAATGTCTCCATGTTGTATTGTATTTACCACGTTCTTAAACATGTGTAACTGAATCTGAATTGGTTGAGGGTGATTTCAAAGCCCTTGATATGGTTTTTGTAAGTTGATTATACAAGAAGTTGTTATCCAATTCTCTAATTGAAATTGCTTGTATTTTCCCATGTCTAATGCTTATGATTGCTTACTGGATTGTATTTGGGTGGCCAACTGAACATAATCTGGATATTGTCTGTTGCTAGACTAGAAATCTTGATCCGTAATTGTCTTGAATTTCTAATCCTTAGTAGCAAAATTGTGATCAGAGATTGCAATTGGGGAATACAACCTAAGTTAAATAATCTGAGCTTGTGTGTTTATTGCTTAGATCAACCTATCTTTGTTATCGTAATGCATCCATTGAATTAAATTTAGAGAGCTTGTTCTAGGTTGTTTAATGGATAGAGATTAAATAAAGAGCCTGTTCTATTTAACAACAAAGTAAGGAAAGATTGGGATAACAGAGCTTGTTGTTATCTACGGTTGATAATTTCAATGGTGTAATTGGATGACAGTTCTATGATTAATTAGCTAATCCATATCTTGTGGCAGAGAAGGATCCCTTAACCAGGTTTCTCTCATTGAGTTTTCACTCAAATTAACTTTCTGTTTTGTTATTCTTTTATTGCATTAATATTTCATCTAGTTAATCAATCAACAAACCCCCCTCATTTAGTTTATTGTTGCTTTCGAATAACAAATTTAATTAGAATCAATCCTCGTGGGAACGATATCTTACTCATCACTTTATTACTTGTGCGACTAGTATACTTGCTAGTTTCGAATGCATCATAATCCAACACTGATTCTTATAGGGAGACCATTCTCGAAAACTGTTAGAACCAAGATTGATGTTCATGATGGCACTCTCATCATAGAGTTTGATGGCAAGGTGATATGTTTCAATATTTTTGAGGTAATGAGGTACTCTAGTGACTTACATTCGGTTTTTGCAGTTGACGTTGTTGATTCTTTGCCACAACAATATTTTGAGTTAACTCGCAAGAATGGATTGGATGTAGCTATTAGTGAGCATATAGGATCGCCCCCGGCAGAAGAGCAGAAAAATTCTAAGGAGTCAGAAATTTTGATACAAGTGTCCAAAGAAAGGGAGGAAGATGTGGCAAGCTTAGATGAGACCATAGCAATAACCACAAATAGGTATGATGTTTCAGACATTCAATTTCCTTTATCTAATGAGAAAATTCTTCCTTCTGTGATGACAGCCCCTGCCTTGGAGCTTAAGTTTCTTCCAGATCATTTGAGGCATGGATTCTTGAGTGAGAATGATCCTTTGCCAATTATAATAGAAATGGGCCTCGCACGAATACAAGAAGAGAAACTCGTCCGAATACTTACAGACCACAAAACATCTATTGGGTGGACGATTGCTAACATCCAAGGCCCAGCCATATGCATGCACCAATTCTTGTTGGAAAAAGGATCCAAGCCCACTAGAGAAGCACAGCGGAGATTGGACCCTGCCATGATGGAACCAACGTCGGGCTGAGGACGTTAAACCAAGCGCTTATTGGGAGGCACCCCAATGTTTTTGAAAAATAAAAGAAAAGAAGAAAAGAAAAATAAAATGAGGTAATAATGATCGATTTTTGTGTCTCGAGAATATTCCTTTTGTAGGCCATCAAATTGATCAGGTTTTATCTCTCTTTGACATCTGTCTTATTTGTTTTTATTTGTTTTTACTTGTTTTTTTTACTTTTGTTTGTTATTGTGTTGTTATTTCTTTTATGTGTCTTTAGTTTCGGTTCTGGTTTTTTTTTCTTTCTTTTCTTTGTGTTTAATTTGATTATTCCGTGCTTCGAGTTCAGTTGTGCAACAGCTTGAGGAAACATTCAAACGGGAGTTGAAGCCATTGTTCGAAGTTTTGAAACGTGCATATCTGGGAGAAGAACAAACTCAATCGCATTATCGGTAATATCTCTCCTTTTCTTCTTTTCAATAGATGCTGATATCTTTCTATCGAACCTTCGTAAATATTTCCCTTCACTTCCTCAAAATGTTGTGTTTAAAATTTATAAAGTACGGATGACTAGACTTTGGGCACTGATGCTCTTAAATCTGCCTGCGGATATCCGATGGCTTATCGAAGCCAAGGTGAGATTGTCCGGTGAGCCGGACATTAATCTCGCAAAATACATGCCTGGGCTAGGAAAGAGCTACTACGCCAAGAGGCGAAGAGCGAAAAGGTTACAAGTATGTTATAAATGTGCTAGATGGAATTGTAACCAGACTTGTCGGTCATTAGGGTTTGCGTCCAGGAATAGAGAAGATAAACTTTCATTTATTAAGAATGGGTTGAGTAATGAGTCACTGGATAATGTTTTGTTAACTCTCGAGTCACATTCTTGTGGACTTGTTCAGCGTGAATTGCTTAATCTATGGACACAATTTCGTGATGAATTGCAGTGTTATAGTCTAGGAAATCTGACTAAAAACGACCCTGTTTGCCAGTTTATAAGAAAACTGGATGGGAAGCACATCCCCGACTCATAGATGGCGTTTCAGCCGTTACTGGACGTAAAACCAGAGGAAGATGTGAGCCACAATTACAACTACTTGTATATTTGAATGTGTGTTGTTGTTGTCGAATTTTATTTTTTCTTTTTTCGTTTGATCTGATTATCGATGTTGTTTTTGTGTTGTTGTTGTTTGTTGATTTTGTTTGTTTTAATTTCAAGTTTTCTTTTTGACAAACCATATGACTACCCTATGGCATAAGTACACGTGGGAGACAAGTGTGGATGTTTTGTCAACCTCCACCGAAAGTGTATCTCTATTTTTTATGCTTCACGTGGGAGACAAGTGTGGGAGTTTTGTCAACCCCCGCCGAAAGTGTATCTCCATTTTCCATGCTTCACGTGGGAGACAAGTGTGTAGGTTTTGTCAAACCTCGCCGAAAGCATATATCATTTTTTCAAATCTTGGGGCGATAAATCTGCATCGAGCAACCCCCACCGAAAGTATGTCCCCATGTGTCAAAATTTGAGAGTTTTATGGGTGTATATATACATTCTGCATATTTTCATATGTCATTCCATAACCTGTCTTGCAATTGAAAAGAATAATATCTAAAGTGTCTTACACAAGATTAGAGCACTTGTAGAAATGGAGAAAACACCAATTCGGCGATTTCGCAATATATGCGTATTTAGCGGATCGCAATTTGGTAAAGATGGAGAGTTTACCACAGCAGCTCTTGATCTGGGTAGGACATTAGCTACGAGGGGTATTAATTTGATTTATGGAGGGGGTAGTCTTGGGTTAATGGGGTGTGTGTCAAAAGCTGCATCACTAGGAGGGAGCAAAGTTCTCGGCATTATCCCTAAACCATTAGCTGTACGAGATATCGTAGGAAACACAATCGGGGGAAGGTAGCCCAGGTCCCAGTATGCATTGAGGCGTATTGCACATATGGTGTAAGTCCGATGATTTTATCAGCACTTGCCCGGGTCGGTTATGTGATAAGTGTCTATTCATATATCATTTTCATATCAATTCGTCCATGTTTCTTTGCTATATTCCTTGGTATTTTTATGTTTTTGTGTGGTTTTGATGTTTGTAGGAGTTTTGGAGCAACTTGCACAAAAATGGAGTAAAACCCTTCATTGTCACCGCTGCTAGTCAACCATCTTCTCGGATTTAATTGTATTGATATACAATGAACCCGATGACATGTTATATACCGTTGGAAAGCTCTCGAAGTCTATTTTATGGAGAAATTTACGGTTTATAAATCCATTCAGTGTACCAAAAGTTGTAATCAAAACAGTGTGAGATGTATAGAAATATAATTCCACAAGTCACTGTAGCATGTATAATACGGGGCACTGTAGCAAGTAACTGTAGCAGAGTATTTAAACACATTTTAGGGTTTCATTTTCATAACTTGAAGAGGGGAAAACGTGGGAGGAGGCTGCATTTCTGGATTTCTCTCTTCCCTTGGAGTTATTGAAGGAGAAAGAAGATTTTGAAAGAGGAGGAACTACAATTCCAAGAAGATTCATATACAAAGAAGATTTTCAAATAATTTGCTAAGTTCTTTCTTTCCTTTTCAATTCTGGAATTT
>SNVD02004605.1:0-20706 GCA_013180625.2 Boswellia sacra | reverse complement strand
CATCTTAACCACCGTAACACCAGATTTCTTCGGAACAACTTGGACTGGACTCACCCACTTGCTGTCCGAAATTGGACAAATCACACCCACATCTAACAATTTCAGGATTTCTTTCTTGACAACTTCCATCATTGGAGGATTCAACCTCCGCTGTGCTTCTCGAGTGGGCTTGGATCCTTCTTCTAATAAGATACGGTGCATGCATATGGCTGGGCTAATACCTTTGATGTCAGCGATTATCCACCCAATGGCTGTTTTGTGATCTCGAAGCACTCGGATGAGTTTCTCTTCTTGTAATGGTGCAAGGCCCTTTGCTATTATGACTGGCAAAGTGTCTATCTCACCCAGGAATACATGCTTCAAATGATCTGGAAGAGGCTTAAGCTCCAAGGCCGGTGCTTTCATCACAGAAGGAAGAAGTTTCTCTATTAGATCTAAAGGCAATTGACACATTCGAAAAAGGATTGTCTCCCAAGTATAGGAGTGTCGAAGTAATAAAACCCGGTGAGACCGGGGTCGATCCACGAGGAAGGGAATTTAAGCGTTCCAAATTATAAGCTAAACAAATGTGATATGGATGATTCAAAGAGGTGACATGATAATATCAACAAGTATGTAAGATGGTAGGTGGTATTACCGACCATTCCAATATAAAACAAAAAGCAAGAGGAGGTAAAACCATCCATGGGAATAGGTGGTATAACCAACCATAGTAAATTAAAGAACAATTTCATAAGGTGGTAGAACCTACCATAGTAAATAAAATAAAAGGTTCATAAACAATAGAATAATTAAAATACAAGAGGAATTAACACAATAACAATAAAGGCTAAGGTTAGGGGATCCGGCCTTGATATTTCAAATAAGGATAATTAACCCATTTTAGTTATATGAATTATATTTGTTTCATTACCAATATTATACCACTTCTTGTAAATGGGTTCAAGCATCCAATGTGCCAATCATCATATGTCTACAACAAATCAAGGTTCCTAACTAGATTCGTATCGGTAAGGAAGAACCATACATCATCTAGAAAGGATCCAAGCATTTGATGTGCCAAGGATTGTCGACAATGGATCAAGACCTCACTTTACGAGTGGTGTCAAGATTGATTAAGAAATTAAATATAAATCATATTGAATAAACATTATAAGATTAAGATTATTAAGCACATATTAAGGGTTAGAGAATCATTATTCTCATATCAAGGGTTTCACCCTTTCACCTTAGCAAAAGAAAAATTAGAAGAACATTATAATAGAAAGAAAATAAAATGCAAGAAAAGAAAATTCATTAACAACATAAACACACAAAACACAATACAAGATCCTAGCCAAAGCCAAAATATTCCAGCCAAGGCCAAGATGCCATAATGGGTCACAAGACACCTCTATTTATAGATACATCCAGGGGCAAACTTGTCAAATTACAAGGGCATAATTGTCAAATATTAGTTGTAAATATCTTGACAATTGGGATCATTAGGCACCGAATTTGACCATCAATTTTGACATCGAAATGCTGTGAATTTTAATCACATATCTCATCAAAGTTGTAGATATTTCTCTCAGCTTTCTAGAACATATTTATTTGCACAATTTGGATACGTATTTTGAGAGATACGGTCTAAATACTGAGGCCTGGTCAGACTGGGCCGAGACTGTAGATGGGTTCACTTCAAGCCCAATTTTGGTTCACTAAGAGCCCGAATTTGATGATGTTTGTGAAATGCAATCTTGTAGACAATTAAATCAGATTTCCAAAACATTAAGAATTGCACCATTCTGATCTATAAATAGAGAGTTATGCCCATTTTACCGAACCTGTAACAAAACGAAAATTAAGAGGAATTAATTTCAAAGATGCAAATGCTACAAATATGCTTAAGTTGAGGAATTTAATGACACTATTAATGCAATATGATGAATTAAATTCTTATTAAACATATATATTTAAGTGTTCATCACACCCCCAACCAGCTTATTGCTAGTCCCTAGTAATTAAAGCGTTATTATTTAGAAGTGATTTATAGAATTTTACATCCAAGGTGGTCATTATTGCACTCTCCTTGATTTTATCCAAATAAACAAACTCTCAACCAATTATTATTATTATTTTTTGTTTATGACTCATGTACCCTTCAGTAAAGATATCCATAAACCTCCTTTTTGTGTTCAGTCAACACATGACTATGGGGCTTATTAGAAAGAAGCCATATCGGTTCTAATATTTGTTAAGGCTAACAACTTTAGGTAGGGGACATTCATTTATTTTATATATATATGTGTTGTTGTTGTTTTTTTTTTTTTTTGAAAGAATGCATCTTTAACCCATGTAGCGAGCCTTAGGCTAATGACTCCCAGACCAGTTGGCCTTAGGGCATTAAGTGTTAAGACACCCCTTCGAGCTTAACGACCCGGGTTGCCGATGCTTTATTTTTGCTTAGAAACTTGTGGATAGTGCAATGTTTAATCCCATTAAGCTTTCTCCTTAATCCATGTAGCGAGCTTTGGGCCAATAGCTCCCAAACCAGTTGGTCTTAGGGTATTAGGTGTTAAGGCACCCCTCGAGCTTAATTGCTCGAATTAAGGAGGCTACGAGACCAAACTTTATCCACAATTGCTATTTTTTTCTTTTTTTTCTTTTTTTTTGCTTTTTTTTTTAACTTTCCCCTTCCTTTGTGTATGTGAAGTCCTAAAACCCAAAACAAAAGACTCCCCAGAGCCGAATTCGTGAATCGAGGCCGCCCACATACGACTTTCATGTGTTGCCACAACTACACACATTATCGCATCAAGGTTATGAGTGTGTGCGTGTGAATAGAAAAGCCTACAAGTACGCCTACTTCCGTAGAGGTGGCGCACGGTACAAACGGGGGCTTAGCACGTCTTGGGGGCGCACAACACAGCGAGATTTGAATTTTTAAATGATAAGGTTGTGAGAGTTCATATGAATTTGAATAATTCAAAGTGAAATGAATAAGACTTCCTTGTTATAAAATTCAAAAATCAAGTCTAAATATTATCAAGTTAGCTAAAATGAGTTCATAAGATCAAAATAAAATGACAAATTGGTTAGAATGGGTTTCAAGAGTTCAAACTGGACCTCCATACTCTGCCATTCCTGACCCAGAATGCGTCTCAAGAGGATTTGAACTCCTTACACCGCACTCTGAATCTAATTACTAACTCGCTTTTTTTTTTTTTTGCAAGAAAAAATAAAATTTCAATACACACTTATGTCTACTATCCTTCCCCCCCAACCAAATGAAACATTGTCCTCAATGTTTAAATGTAGAGAGATAAAGTATAGGAGACATTACCTGAAGCTATTGTTATTCAAGAGAGATGACCTGAAAGACTCATAAAATAATATGCTAAAAATAAAAATAAAATAAAATAAAAGACAAAAAAAAAATTACAAACGGAGATTCAGATCCAATTTGCACTTTTTGTTTTGCCCTCCTGCCCAATTAATTTGAGTACTAGCTGGGTCAGGTTGATACTCAACTTCTTGTAAATTGTCAAGTAACTCACCAGCAGAAGTGGCAGAAACAAGGATCTGTCTCGCCCCAATGTGGATAAAATTCTGTTCCACAGCTGCATCAACAAAACTTATCAAAGGATCAAAGAAAATTTTGACATTCAACAAACCTATGGGTTTTTGATGGAGATTCAGTTGGGCCCAAGAGGCAATTTGAAAAATTTCTTCAAGAGTGCCAAAGCCACATGGTAAAGCAATAAAGGCATCTGAATTGATGAGCATATGTGCCATGCGTTCATGCATAGAGGAGACCTGTAACTCCTTCCCAACCGTTTTTCCAACAATGCTTTCTACAGCCAAAGCTTTAGGAATAACTCCTAACACTTGACTACCTCTTACATATGCAGCTGTTGATACGCAACCCATTAATCCGAGGCTACCTCCCCCATAAACCACATGAATCTTTCTTTCAGCCAGTAGCCTACCAAGATAATTCGCTACTTCTACGAACTCTTCACTTTTACCTGGTCGGGATCCACAGAATACACATATCCTTTGGATTCGACGTTTTGAAGTTCCCTCCATGTCTATGTAACTCTCTAACTATGTGTGAAGAAGAGAACAAGACATGTGGTATTTATGGAGTGCAAAAGGTATGCTAATGATGATATCTATCTAGGTAGCTCGATTGTTTGTTGAAAAAGTTGACAATAATGCACAAAAATTTAAAAGATGATGAAATAAGACACCATAAGTCAAACAAAAGATACAAATTCAAAAATGACAGCTATGAGGTATTAAAATTCAAAAATGATGGCACGCATGCATATGTACAGGTAGTTGTGACTGTGGCTCACATCTTCCTCTGGTTTTATGTCCAGAAACGGCTTAAACACCTTCTATGAGTTGGGGATATGCTTTCCATCCAGTTTTCTTATAAACTGGCAAACAGGGTCGTTTTGAGTCAGATTCCCAAGACTATAGCGTTCCTGCTCATCTCGGATTTGTGTCCACAAATTAAAAATTTCACGCTGCACAAGTCCACAAGAATGCGTCTCAAGAGTCGTTTGGATATCATCCAAAGACTCCTTACTCAATCCATTCTTGATAAACTGTAGTTTATCCTCTCGATTGTTAGACAAATATCCCAAGGAGCGGCAACGCTGGTTACAAGTCCATTTTGCACATCTGGTACAAACTTGTAACCTTTTTACTCTTCGCTTTTTGGCGTAAGAGCTTTTTCCCATACCTCATTGTCGGGTATGCATCTTCTTATTATTTGATCCGGACAATATTTGAAAAGATACGGATCATCCCAGTAAAAATTTTTCACCTCGGTCAAAACTTTCTTTTGTCTTGAGCTTTCCAATGAGGTGGCATTTTCCCTGTCGCAAGAAAATTTACAATATTAGCAAACCAAGGTACAGTAGCAACGAAAAATAAAAATTCATCAGGAAAAGAATCATTGATAGGTGAAGTTTCAATTAATGTCTCTGTCGTTAGTCTTGAAAGATGATCAGTAACGACATTTTCGGCTCCTTTCTTATCCTTTATTGTGATGTTGAATTCTTGGAGCAATAAGATCCACCGTATCAATCTAGTTTTTGCATCCTGTTTAGTCATTAAATATCTCACAGCTGCATGGTCAGTGTAAACAATTGTTGGAGAGCCAATTAAATAAGATCGAAATTTGTCCAATGCAAATGCTACTGCAAGTGGTTCTTTTTCAGTTGTTGTATAATTCATTTGTGCATCATTTAAAGTCCTACTTGCATAGTATATCACATAAGGCTTACCTTCTGTTCTTTGTCCTAAGACAGCACCAACTGCATAGTCGCTTGCATCACACATCAATTCACAAGGCAAGGACCAATCAGGAGATTGCATAATTGGAGCAGTAGTTAAAAGCCCAATTAATGTATCAAAGGCATTTTGACATTCTTCAGTCCATTCAAAGGAAGTATTTTTATTAAGAGGTTACAAAGAGGTTTAGATATAGCACTAAAATTTCTTATGAACCTCCTATAAAATCCAGCATGCCCTAAAAATGAACGAACCTCTTTAACTGTTTTTGGTGGAGGCAGATGGGAAATTAATTACACTTTTGCTTTGTCCACTTCAATTCCCTTGGAAGACACCACATGACCTAAGACAATTCCCGAAGTGACCATATAATGACATTTTCCCAATTCAAAATAAGACCTTTTTCTACACACCTTTTTAGGACTTTTTCTAAGTTTTCAAGACAATTATCAAAAGAGTTTCCAAAGACAGTTAAATCATCCATGAAAACTTCTAAACAATGCGCGACCAGTCACTAAAAATGCTTAGCATGCATCTTTGAAAAGTGGGATGGGGCATTACAAGAAAAAATAAAAAAACACCCAAAAAAAAAAAAAAAAAAAAAAGTCCAAAGGCATTCTCCTAAAGCAAAAGTGCCAAAGGGGCACGTGAAGTGGTCTTTTCTTGGTTTCAAGTGTCAATGGGATTGAATAGTAGCCTGAGTACCATCAAGGAAAGCAGTAGTAGGGGTTTCCTGCTACTCTTTCAAGAATTTGGTCAAGGAAGGGTAAGGGAAAATGGTCTTTTCTAGTGACAGCATTTAATTTTCTATACTCAATGCACATCCTCCAACTAGATGAGACACGAGTTGGCAATAATTCACCCTTTTCATTTTTAACCACTGTGATGCCAGATTTTTTAGGTACTACTTGTGTAGGGTTTACCCACTTACTATCAGAAATAGGATAGATAATTCCTACATCAAGTAGTTTGAGAACTTCAGCCCTAATGACCTCTTTCATGTGTGGATTTAATCTCCTTTGAGGTTGTTGAGATGTTTTGGCATTTTCCTCTAAATGTATTCTATGTGTGCAAATTAAAGGGTTAATGCCTTTTATATCTTTTAACGTCCACCCAATTGCATTTTTATGCCTTTTAAGCACTTCTATCAACTTACCTTGTTGCTCGCATGTGAGGGATGAAGAAATTACCACCGGATATGTCTGATTTTCCCCAAGATATGCATATTTCAGTCCTTCAGGTAAGGGCTTCAATTCTAGCTTGGGAGCTTCATCTTCCTTGCTTTCATTCATTTGCCCAATTCTTCAAATCTTGATTTTGAGCCTTTTTCCATCACCTGTGCACAATCCAATAAAGAGCATATATCAGAAAGATCAGACTCTAGTTCCATACTTGATTCTAATGAAATTCACTGACAAGTTCAAAGGGTAAGAAGAAACTCCCTTTTTGGATGTGATCTCCACAATAGATTCGATCATATTAGCCTCCTCAATTTCACTCTTCTTCTTATTGGTGTTTGCACATATGTAAAACATTAAGTTCCAACTGTCTGTTCCCAAAAGATAGTCATGACTCACATTCTGCAATTAATCAAAGCATTAGAGGTAGCTAGAAATGACGCCCTAAAATGACCGGATTGAATGCTTACTTCCACTGGTTGTGGTGTCCAAGACGATAAAATCCACTGGATAAATAAATTTATCGACTTGAACTAACACATCTTCTACTACTCCCTTTGGCACTTTATTTGATTTATTAGCAAGCAAAAGAGTCACAGAAGTTGGTTTTAACTTACTAGATTGAGTTTTGAAAAACCGAGTATGGAAGCAAATTCACACTAAGCATCCAAGATCAAGTAAAGCTTGTTCAATTTTATGTCTCAAATAACACAGAATATTGTAGGAACAACCTGGATCCTTATATTTCACTGTATTATTATTTTGAAGAATAGCACTTACTTGCTCGGCTAGAAAGGCCTTCTTTTTCACATTCAGTTTTCTTTTCACAGTGCACAAGTCTTTCAAAAAATTTTGCATAAGAAGGTACCTGTTTGATCACATCAAGCAAGGGAATGTTGACCTTTACCTGTTTGAAAATTTCAAAGATTTCAGAATTGTGAGTTGGCTTCTTTTGTGTAGCTAATGCTTGAGGAAATGGAGACACAGATGAGGATTTGCTTTCTTCTTCGCTAGGTGTTGGGTTGGCAACCTCTTCCTGTCCTTTAGAGATCGATTCTTCTTCTTTCTCACAAGGGTCAGGAATGTGTTTTTCAACAATCTTACCATTGCGAAGGGTCATGACTGACTTGGCTTGGTCAAAGTAATGGTTACTTGAACTTCCTGCATTTGAGTTAGAGTGATCTTTGGGGTTTTGCAATGTTTGAGAAGGAAATTTTCCCTTCTCTTGGATGCTAAATGTAGATGCAAATTTTGTAAGAGTTTCTGACAAATTTGCTAATGTTTGAGCAGTTTGACTATTGAAAGTCTCTTGCTTTGTAATGAATGAATGCAATGTTTCTTCAAAGTCATTCATAGGAGGAGGAGCATATGCATGATCATGAGAATTTTGAAAATTTTGTCGTGTTTGAAAAGGGACTTGTGAAGATTGTGCATGATTGTCATTTTTCCAGCTAAAAATTGGATGATTTCTCCAACCAGGATTGTAGGTTTGTGAATATGGATTGTGATTTGGCCTTTTGAAAGTGTTCAAGGCATTGGCTTCTTCATGGAGACATTCCTAAAGGCAGGCAAAGTTGGGCAATCATCAGTAGAATGGTCATTGTCATCACAAATGTTACAGAAATTTTCTTGAATAGACTTCAATTGACCACTCTTTTTCATCCCTAAAGCCTCGACTTTTCTAGCTAGGGATGCAAATTTGGCTTGAAGGTCATGGTCTTCCCTAAGGTTGTAAATGCCTCTATTGGATGTCGAGGTTGGGGCCTTGCCTGGTACCTAATAGGTGCCAGCAGTGTCCCAATTTTGTGCCTTTTCTGCCAAGGAATCTAGGAAGTCAAGTGCTTCCTCAGGGTCTTTTTCTTTAAATTCTCTATTACACATTAATTCCACTAGTTGCCTATCTTGAGGTGTTAACCCTTCATAGAAATGTGAAACTATTCTCCAAGTTTCAAACCCATGGTGAGGACAAGTATTAAGTAGTTCCTTATACCTATCCCAACATTGGTAAAGGGTTTCTCCTTGTCTTTGAGAGAAATCAGAAATTTGCCTTTTAAGGGAATTTGTTCTATGGGTGGGAACAAATTTTTTCAAAAATTTTTGTTTCATCTCATCCCATGAACTGATGGAATTCGACCTCAAATTTTGTAGCCATGTTCTAGCTTTATCTTTTAAAGAAAAAAGAAAAAGCTTTAATCTAATGGTGTTTATGCTACAATTTGGGTCAGTGTAGGAGATAAATACCTCTTCAAAGAGTTTCAAGTGCGAATATGGGTTCTCCATGTCAAGGCCATGAAAAGTGGGTAGAAGTCGAACAAAACTTGGTTTGAAATTGAAATGGATTGAATCTGGAGGAGAAACTACACCAGATGGTGCACTAGTCCTTACCGGATTCATGTAGTCTCTGAGGGTTCTTCGTTGGTTTTGATCATTTTGTTGCGAACAGTTGTCCCCTTCATCCGTGAATATTTCCTCATGATTGTCGACCATGTTTTCTAAGGAAGATGATGTTTTTCTAACAAATCTACCACTAGATGTTCGTGACCAAATTTTCATGCAAGAAAGAGAGAAGAAAAGAGAGGAAAAGATGAACACAAAAAAATAAAAAAATTTAGATCTAAATGAGAAAAGAGAATACTTACAATTTTGCACGCCAATTTTTACCTTCCCCGGCAACGGCGCCAAAAACTTGACACATCCAAAAAAGGATTGCCTCCCAAGTATAGGAGTGTCGAAGTAATAAACCCGGTAAGACCGGGGTCGATCCACAAGGAAGGGAATTTAAGCGTTACGAATTATAAGATAAGCAAATGTGATATGGATGATTGAAAGAAATAACAAGAGAATATCAATAAATATGTAAGATGGTGGGTGGTATTACCGACCATTCAAATATAAAACAAAAAGCAAGAGGAGGTAAAACCATCCATGGAAATAGGTGGTATACCAACCATAGTAAATTAAAGAATAACTTCATAAGGTGGTAGAACCTACCATAGTAAATAAAATAAAAAGTTCATAAACAATAGAATAATTAAAGTACAAGAGTAATTAACACAATAACAATGAAGGCTAAGGTTAGGGGATCCACCCTTGATATTTCGAATAAGGATAATTAACCCATTTAGTTATATGAATTATATTTGTTTCATTACCAATATTTATACCACTTCTTGTAAATGGGTTCAAGCATCCAATGTGCCAATCACTATATGTCTACAACAAATCAAGGTCCTAACTAGATTCGTGTCGGTAAGGAAGAACCATACATCATCTAGAAAGGATCCAAGCATTTGATGTGCCAAGGATTGTCGACAATGGATCAAGACCTCCACTTTAAGAGTGGTGTCAAGATTGATTAAGAAATTAAATATAAATCATATTGAATAAACATTATAAGATTAAGATTATTAAGCACATATTAAGGGTTAGAGAATCCTTATTCTCATATCAAGGGTTTCACCCTTTCACCTTAGCAAAAGAGAAATTAGAAGAACATTATACTAGAAAGAAAATAAAATGCAAGAAAAAGGAAATTCATTAATAACATAAACACACAAAACACAATACAAGATCCTAGCCAAAGCCAAAATGTGCCAGCCAAGGCCAAGATGCCCTAATGGGTCACAAGGCACCTCTATTTATAGATACATCCAGGGGCAAACTTGTCAAATTACAAGGGCATAATTGTCAAATATTAGGTGTAAATATCTTTGACAATTGGGATCATTAGGCACCGACTTTGACCATCAATTTTGACATCGAAATGTTGTGAATTTTAATCACAGGTCTTCATCAAAGTTGTAGATATTTCTCTCAGATTTCTAGAACATATTGATTTGCACAATTTGGATACGTATTTTGAGAGATACGGTCCAAATACTGAGACCTGGTCAGACTGGGCTGAGACTGTAGATGGGTTCATTTCAAGCCCAATTTTGGTCGACTAAGAGCCCGAATATGATGATGCTCGTGAAATCCAATCTTGTAGAAAATTGAATCAGCTTTCCAAAACATTAAGAATTGCACCATTCTGATCTATAAATAGAGAGTTATGCCCTTTTTTACCGAACATAATCAACAAAACAAAATAAGAGAAATTAATTCCAAAGATGGCAAACAAATGTACAAAATGCTGTAAGTTGAGTGAGGAATTTAAGACACTATTAATGCAATATGGATGAACTAACCTTATTAAACATGCATATTAAGTGTTCATCATTAGCATTCCATAACCTGTCTTGCAATTAAAAAGCATAATACCTAACGTGTCTTACACAAGATTAGAGCACTTGTAGAAATGGAGAAAACACCAATTCAGCGATTCAGCAATATATGCGTATTTTGCGGATCGCAATTTGGTAAAGATGGAGAGTTACCACAGCAGCTCTTGATCTTGGTAGGACATTAGCTGCGAGGGGTATTAATTTGATTTATGGAGGGGGTAGTCTTGGGTTAATGGGGTGTGTGTCAACAGCTGCATCCCTAGGAGGGAGCAAAGTTCTCGGCATTATCCCTAAACCATTAGCTGTACGAGATATCGTAAGCAACACAATCGGGGAAGAGTTACAGGTCTCTAGTATGCATGAGCGTATTGCACATATGGTTGTTAAGTCCGATGCATTTATAGCTTTGCCGGGTGGTTATGGTACATTAGAGGAGATATTTCAAATCACCTCTTGGGCACAGTAAACATCCATCGGAAACCCATTGGTTTGTTAAATGTTAATAATTTTTTTGATGGTTTGTTGTCCTTTCTTGATCAAGTTGTAGAAAAACATTTCATCTCACCGTCAGCAAGGCAAATGCTGGTTACAGCTTCAACTGCAGGAGAGTTAATTGACAAACTACGTAAGAATTCGTCATTCCACCTGATCCAAAACAATGGCTCGGATAAATTGGTTTGGAGAAGGCAACAAAAAGCGTGCAACTGGATTAACCCTCCATCTGTAATCTCTATTTGCTGGTTTGCTTCGTTTTGGTTTTGCTTTCTTTTTAGTGTGTTGTATTGAGATTTTTCATGTCATTTATTTTGAGTTTTTTTTTCAGGTTATTTTTTTCACCCCAGGTAATATTTTCTAATCTTGGCTTTTAGAGTGGTGGCTTAAAAAGTTCAAGTTCTCTTGAAACGCATTCTGGATTTCTTTAATCCATAATGGCTGAATAAGGAGGCTAACTTCTAAACTTTTTAGACCCATTCTAACTGACTTGTTTGTGTTTGTTGATTTGTTGGACTTTATTATTTTCTGAGTAAGTTTAGTTTTATGTAATATAGAGTTGTTATGTGTTTTTGTCTATATCAGTTTCGATTCGGAAAAAAAACATTGTGGAAAAACCTGAGAATGGCAGAATATGGGGTTTCCTTAACTCTTGAAACGCATTCTCTCTAAATAAATCTGTAGTTTGTTTATTTCATGTTGTTTGAAGTGTTTTGTTTCTTGTTTTGTTCCTTCATAATAAAGGTATATAGGCTGGAAACCTTAAGTCTGCGGGCTACTGGTCCTAAGGATTGTTGAAATATACAATCTCGACTCAGGTGTAACAACGCCACATACCTCTTTTCTTGCATTTTGTGGGTCGATGATAAGATAATGATTGAATTAAGAATAACTCTTGGAAAATGATAAATGATGCATGGATCTGTGTGCTTGAAATGTTTATTGGTTTTCGCTTTGCTTTTGATTCCTTGTGAAACATTGAGCACTGAGCTATTATCACTGAGTTATTTGTTCACTTAGAGAAAGTTTATGTAATTTAAATGTTTCTTCAGATTTCAATGAATTCTAGAACTTGTTTGATGGTAACTCAAGGCGAAATCCTAGACTGTGCAACATTGGGGAAATGATTTAGGCCATCTTTGGACCGTTTGAGCCTTAATAGCCAACCTTGACAGAAATTGATCCCTAGTTACCCCTTTGAACCTTTGTAATCCTTTTTCTTTGTTAACTCACTAAAAGATTTCCTAACCTAAAACGATTTTGTTCCAAACAGTTAATCCCTTACATATGAGCATGTAGATCATTCACAATTAAATTCTGAGCTATGTTATGGTTTTGGGAAGTTAGAGGAGGTTGGGATGTATCATGAGCAATACAAGTGAGTTCCATTGTGTTTGAAAAAAAAAAAAAGAAAGAAGAAAAACAGAAAAAAAAGCCAATCTGTACCTATCGTCCACGTACTTACACATTGAGGACAATGTGTTGTTTAAATGTGGGGGAGGGGAAGTGTAATAAAAAAAAGAAAAAAAAAAGAGAACAAAAAAGAAGAATAAGAGATCTATACCCTTAAGTGTTCTTAAAAAGAATGAAACAACAAAGTGTGGGGGTGTAGTTTTCTTTTGTTTTCTGCAAAAAAAAAAAAAAGATTGAGTGTTCTAAATAAGTTTGGGGGAGTAACCTGGTGAATTGAAATGAAGTTGTGTTATAGGGTTGAGCTCTACAAATTCTTGAATGATTTATGTGTTTGTGGGTGATTTGAGCCAAATTATTATCCTTTATCATACCTTCACCCAAGCCAAACGTTACAAGCTTAATCAAGTCATACTTGATCCTTGGTGTTGTGCATGTCTACATTAGTGGAGAGTGACTTGAAAAGCAGGACTATGGAGTTCATTTATACACACATCTTCAATATTAAATATGATTCATTTTTATGCATAAACTCATCCGGGTTACAAGTGATTAGGTGAGAATGGCTCTACACACACACACTTGAGGAATTGAAATGAAGCGAAACTAATCTTAAAGATAAAATTCTTGATCAAGTGCATTATTTTGAAGTTTTCCTTGGGTTATAATTAAGTACAATCTTTGAGGCATATTTGCAAGATGAAGCATTTGTGTGTTTTAATTTTTTGTTGATTCTGTTTCGGTTTAGTTTTATTTTATATTGTCGTATTTGCTCGAGGACTAGCAAAGTCTAAGTGTGGGGGAATTTGATAGGTGTCTATTTATTTATTACTTTTATATCAATTCGTCCATGTTTCTTTCTATATTCCTTGGTATTTTTATGTTTTTGTGTGGTTTTGATGTTTGTAGGAGTTTTGGAGCAACTTGCACAAAAATGGAGTAAAACCCTTCATTTTCACCTCTGCTAGCCAACCATCTTCTCGGATTTAATTGTATTGATATACAATGAACCCGATGACATATCATATACCGTTGAACAGCTCTCGAAGTCTTCTTTTTGGAGAAATTTACGGTTTATGAATCCATTCAGTGTACCGAAAGTTGTAATCAAAACAGTGTAAGAAGTGTAGAAATATAATTCCACACATCACTGTAGCATGTATAATACGGGACACTGTAGCATGTTACTGTAGCAGAGTATTTAAACACATTTTAGGGTTTTATTTTAGAACTGGAAGAGGAGAGAAGGTGGTGGAGGCTGAAGCTCTGGAATTCTTTCATCTCTTGGAGTTCTTGAAGGAGAAAGGAAGCTTGGAAAGAGGAAGAACTACAATCAAAGAGAATTACATCAAATTTGCTAAGTTTTTCCCTTCCCTTTCATTTTCTGGAATGTCTCCATGTTGTATTGTATTTACCACGTCTTAAACATGTGTAACTGAATCTGAATTGGTTAAGGGTGATTTCAAAGCCCCTGATATGGTTTTTGTAAGTTGATTGTGTAAGAAATTGTTATCCAATTCTTTAATTGAAGTTGCTTGTATTCTTCCATAGTTAATGCTTATGATTGCTTGCTGATTATATTTGAGTGGCCAACTGAATATAATCTGGTTGTGATTTATTGCTAGACTAGAAATCTTGATCCGTAATTGTCTTGAATTTCTAATCATTAGTAGCAAAATTGTAATCAGAGATTACAATTGGAGAATATAACCTAAGTTAAATAATCCGAGCTTGTGTGTTTATTGCTTAGATCAACCTATCTTTCTTATCATAATGCATCCATTGAAATAAACTCAGAGAGCTTGTTCTAGGTTGTTTAATGGATAGAGATTAAATAAAGAGCTAGTTTTATTTAACAACAAAGTAAGGAAAGATTGGGGTAATAGAGCTTGTTATTATCTACGGTTGATAACTTCAATGCTGTAATTAGATGACAATTCTACAATTAATTCGCAAATCCATATCTTGTGATAGAGAAGGATCCCTTAACCAGCTTTCTCCCATTGATTTTTCATTCAAATTTACTTTCTGTTTGTTATTCTTTACTTGCATTCTTATTTCATTTAGTAAATCATTCAACAAAAATCCCCCCTGTTTAATTTATTGTTGCTGGAAATAACAAATTCAATTAGAATCAATCCTCGTGGGAACGATATCTTACTTATCACTTTATTACTTGTGCGACGAGTATACTTGCTAGTTTTGAACGCATCACAAGTCGCTGTAGCAGAGTATTTAAACACATTTTAGGTTTTATTTTCATAACTTGAAGAGGGGAAAACGTGGGAGGAGGCTGCATTTCTGGATTTCTCTCATCCCTTGGAGTTCTTGAAGGAGAAAGAAGATTTTGAAAGAGGAGGAACTACAATTCTAAGAAGATTCATCTACAAAGAAGATTTTCAAAGAATTTGCTAAGTTCTTTCTTTCCTTTTCAATTCTGGAAGTTCTCTGTATTGTATTTGTTATTCTGATTGAATATGTGTAACTAAATCTGAATTGGTTGAGGGTGATTTCAAAGCCCTTGATATGGATTTTGTGAGTTGATTGTGTAAGAAATTGTTATCCAATTCTCTAATGGAAGTTGCTTGTATTTTCCCATATCTAATGCTTATGATTGCTTACTGATTGTATTTGGAATGGCCAACTGAATATAATCTGTTGTTGTCTATTGCTAGATTAGAAAACTTGATCTGTAATTGTCATGAATTTCCAATCATTAGTAGCAAAATTGTGATCAGAGATTGCAATTGGAAAATAGAACCTAGGTTAAATAATCCGAACTTGTGTGATTATTGCTTAGATGAACCTATCTTTCTCATCGTAATGCTTCTATTGAATTAAACTTAGAGAGCTTGTTCTAGGTTGTTTAATGGATAGAGATTAAATAAAGAGCTGGTTTTATTTAACAACAAAGTAAGGAAAGATTGGGATAACAGAGCTTGTTGTTATCTACGGTTGATAACTTCAATGCTGTAATTGGATTAAAATTCTATGTTAATTCACAAATTCATATCTTGTGGCAGAGAAAGAACCCTTAACCAAGTGTCTCTCATTGAATTTTCAATTCATTTAACTTTGCATTGCATTATTCTTCATTTGCTTTCGTATTGAGTTTAGTTAATTAATCAACAAAACCCCCCATTTATTCTGTTTTCGCTTTCGAATAACAAATTTAATTAGAATCAATCCTCGTGGAAACGATATCTTACTCATCACTTTATTACTTGTGCGACTAGTATACTTGCTAGTTTCGAACGCATCAAGTTTTTGGCGCCGTTGCCGGGGATTGATTTTCTAATCGATTTGTTATTTTGTTTCATTGTTGATTCATATTTTCTTTGTTTTTCTTTTCTGATTGTTTGTGTTTAGATAACATGGCAGTAAACTTCTATCAATTCAGTAGCGGATTTGAGCCACAAGTACCATGGAGATGTAAATGCGAGGGTAAGCACTCCGAACATTGAATGATTAAGTGTCTATTTATATATCCATTTCATATCAATTCGTCCATGTTTCTTTGCTATATTCCTTGGTATTTTTATGTTTTTGTGTGGTTTTGATGTTTGTAGGAGTTTTGGAGCAACTTGCACAAAATGGAGTAAAACCCTTCATTTTCACCTCTGCTAGTCAGTGATCTTCTCGGATTTAATTGTATTGATATACAATGAACCCGACGACATATTATATACCGTTGGAAAGCTCTCGAAGTCTATTTTCTGGAGAAATTTACGGTTTTTAAATCCATTCAGTGTACCAAAAGTTCTAATCAAAACAGTGTGAGATGTATAGAAATATAATTCCACAAGTCACTGTAGCATGTATAATACGGGACACTGTAGCAATTCACTGTAGCAGAGTATTTAAACACATTTTAGGGTTTTATTTTGAACTTGAAGAGGAGGGGAGAACGTGGGAGGCTGAAGCTCTGGAATTCTTTCATCTCTTGGAGTTCTTGAAGGAGAAAGGAAGCTTGGAAAGAGGAAGAACTACAATCCAAAGAGAATTAAATCAAATTTGCTAAGTTTTTCCCTTCCCTTTCATTTTCTGGAATGTCTCCATGTTGTATTGTATTTACCACGTTCTTACACATGTATAACTGAATCTGAATTGGTTGAGGGTGATTTCAAAGCCCCTGATATGGTTTTTGTAAGTTGATTGTACAAGAAGTTGTTATCCAATTTTCTAATTGAAGTTGCTGGTATTTTCCCATGTCTAATGCTTATGATTGCTTGCTGGATTGTATTTGGGTGGCCAACTGAATATAATCTGGATATTGTCTATTGCTAGACTAAAAATCTTGATCCGTAATTGTCTTGAATTTCTAATCATTAGTAGCAAAATTGTGATCAGAGATTGCAATTGGAGAATACAACCTAAGTTAAATAATCCGAGCTTGTGTGTTTATTGCTTAGATCAACCTATCTTTCTTATCCTAATGCATCCATTGAATTAACTCAGAGAGCTTGTTCTAGGTTGTTTAATGGATAGAGATTAAATAAAGAGCTTGTTTTATGTAACAACAAAGTAAGGAAAGATTGGGATAACAGAGCTTGTTGTTATCTACGGTTGATAACTTCAATGCTATAATTGGATTACAATTCTACAATTAATTCGCAATTCCCTATCTTGTGGTAGGAGAAAGGATCCCCTTAACCAGCTTTCTCCCATTGCATTTCATTCAAATTTACTTTCGTTTTGGTATTCTTTACTTGTGCGTCTTATTTATTTAGTCAAAGCATTCAACAAAAATCCCCCCTGTGTAAGTTATTGTTGCTGGATAATAACAAATTCAATTAGAACAATCTCGTGGGAACGAGATCTTAATTATCATTTATTACTGTGTGCGACTAGTATATCTTGCTGTTTTGAAACGCATCAAAGTTCAACTGTAGCAGAGTATTTAAACACATTTTAGGGTTTTTTTTTCATAACTTGAAGAGGGGAAAACGTGGGAGGAGGCTGCATTTCTGGATTTCTCTCATCCTTGGAGTTCTTGAAGGAGAAAGAAGATTTTGAAAGAGGAGGAACTACAATTCCAAGAAGATTCATCTACAAAGAAGATTTTCAAAGAATTTGCTAAGTTCTTCTTTCCTTTTCAATTTTGGAATTTCTCTGTATTGTATTTGTTATTCTGATTGAATATGTGTAACTAAATCTGAATTGGTTGAGGGTGATTTCAAAGCCCTTGATATGATTTTTGTGAGTTGATTGTGTAAGAAATTGTTATCCAATTCTCTAATTGAAGTTGCTTGTATTTTCCCATACTAATGCTCATGATTGCTTTCTGATTGTATTTGGAATGGCCAACTGAATATAATCTGGTTGTTGTCTATTGCTAGATTAGAAATCTTGATCCGTAATTGTCATGAATTTCCAATCATTAGTAGCAAAATTGTGATTAGAGATTGCAATTGGAATATACAACCTAGGTTAAATAATCCGAACTTGTGTGATTATTGCTTAGATAAACCTATCTTTCTCATCGTAATGCTTCCATTGAATTAAACTTAGAGAGCTTGTTCTAGGTTGTTTAATGGATAGAGATTAAATAAAGAGCTTGTTTATTTAACAACAAAGTAAGGAAAGATTGGGATAACAGAGCTTGTTGTTATCTACGGTTGATAACTTCAATGCTGTAATATGATTACAATTCTATGTTAATTCACAAATTCATATCTTGTGGCAGAGAAAGAACCCTTAACCAAGTGTCTCTCATTGAATTTTCAATTCATATAATATTGTGTTGTGTTATTCTTTATTTGCCTTCGTATTCAGTTTAATTAATCATTCAACAATACCCCCCATATTTAGTTTATTGTTGCTGAAAAATAACAAATTTAAATTAGAATCAATCCTCGTGGGAACGATATCTCACTCATCACTTTATTACTTGTGCGACTAGTATACTTGCTAGTTTCGAACGCATCAAGTTTTTGGCGCCGTTGCCGGGGATTGATTTTTTAATCGATTTGTTATTTTGTTTTCATTGTTGATTCATATTTTCTTTGTTTTTCTTTTCTGATTGTTTGTGTTTAGACAACATGGCAGTAAACTTCTATCAATTTAGTAGCGGATTTGAGCCACAAGTACCATGGAGAGTAAATGAGGTAAGCACTCCGAACATTGAATGATAAGTGTCTATTTATATATCATTTTCATATCAATTCGTCCATGTTTCTTTGCTATATTCCTTGGTATTTTATGTTTTTGTGTGGTTTTGATGTTTGTAGGAGTTTTGGAGCAACTTGCACAAAAATGGAGTAAAACCCTTCATTTTCACCTCTGCTAGTCAACCATATTCTCAGATTTAATTGTAGTGATATACAATGAACCTGATGACGTATTATATACCGTTGGAAAGCTCTCGAAGTCTATTTTCTGGAGAAATTTACGGTTTATAAATCCATTCAGTGTACCAAAGTTGTAATCAAAACAGTGTGAGAAGTATAGAAATGTAATTCCACAAATCACTGTAGCATGTATAATACGGGACACTGTAGCAGGTTACTGTAGCAGAGTATTTAAACACATTTTAGGGTTTTATTTTCATAACTTGAAGAGGGGAGAACGTGGTAGAGGCTGCTACTCTGGAATTCTTTCATCTCTTGGAGTTCTTGAAGGAGAAAGGAAGCTTGGAAAGAGGAAGAACTACAATCCAAAGAGAATTACATCAAATTTGCTAAGTTTTTCCCTTCCCTTTCATTTTCTGGAATGTCTCCATGTTGTATTGTATTTACACGTTCTTAAACATGTGTAACTGAATCTGAATTGGTTGAGGGTGATTTCAAAGCCCTTGATATGGTTTTTTGTAAGTTGATTGTGTAAGAAGTTGTTATCCAATTCTCTAATTGAAGTTGCTTATATTTTCCCATATCTAATGCTTATGATTGCTTGCTGATTGTATTTTGAATGGCCAACTGAATATAATCTGGTTGTTGTCTATTGCTAGACTAGAAATCTTGATCCGTAATTGTCTTGAATTTCTAATCCTTAGTAGCAAAATTGTGATCAGAGAATGCAATTGGATAATACAACCTAAGTTAAATAATCCGAGCTTGTGTGTTTATTGCTTAGATCAACCTATCTTTCGTATCATAATGCATCCATTGAATTAAACTCAGAGAGCTTGTTCTAGGTTGTTTAATGGATAGAGATTAAATAAAGAGCTTGTTTTATTTAACAACAAAGTAAGGAAAGATTGGGGTAATAGAGCTTGTTATTATCTACGGTTGATAACTTCAATGCTGTAATTAGATGAAAATTCTACAATTAATTCGCAAATCCATATCTTGTGGTAGAGAAGGATCCCTTAACCAGCTTTCTCCCATTGATTTTTCATTCAAATTTACTTTCTGTTTTGTTATTCTTTACTTGCATTCTTATTTCATTTAGTTAATCAATCAACAAAACCCCCCATTTACTCTGTTTTTGCTTTCGAATAACAAATTTAATTAGAATCAATCCTCGTGGGAACGATATCTTACTTATCACTTTATTACTTGTGCGACTAGTATACTTGCTAGTTTCGAACGCATCATTGAACAACAACTTTCTGAGCTAACCTCTCTTGTGGAAAACATGGCTGTAGGAGATATGCAAAAATCTTATGAATGTGGGATATATTCTACGATGAGCATCCAATCGACATGTATCCAACTTTACAAGAAGAATATATGGAACAAGCCAATGCCATGGGTGGATTTCCAGGACAAACGAGGCAATGGTATGATACTTTCTCTAGCACTTACAATGCTGGATGGGAAGATCAACATAATTTCAGTTACTGGAATCATCAACCAATCACTCCAAATGTGATTACCAAATCGGCCACAAAGTTTCAATCAACCTAGAGTGCAGCAACCATTTCAAATGCAACCACCACCAATGCCACATCCAGCACCGCAACCAGCTTCGCAAAACCCAGGTATGTCTCTCGAAGATATTGTTAATGCACTTGCCACTAACACAATGAAATTCCAGCAGGAAACTGGGGCAAGTATCCAAAACCTGGCAAATCAAATGGGAAAATTAGCTACTAGCATGAGCAAATTTGAGGGCCAAGACTCAGAAAAATTATCTTCTCAAGCGGTGATCAATCCAAGAGAGAATGCTCT
>SNVD02004604.1:0-20593 GCA_013180625.2 Boswellia sacra | reverse complement strand
GCTCACCGGACAATCTCACCTTGGCTCCGATAAGCCATCGGATATCAGCAGGCACATTTAGGAGCATCAATGCCCAAAGTCTAGTCATCCGTACTTTATAAATTTTAAACACAGCATTTTGAGGAAGTGAAGGGAAATATTTACAAAGGTTCGACAGAAAGATATCGGCATCCATTGAAGAGGAGAAAAGGAAAGATATTACCAGTAATCCGTTTGAGTCTATTCTTCTCCAATATATGCACGCTTTAAACCTTCAAGCAATGGCTTCAATTCTTGTTTCGGTGTTTCCTCAAGCTATTGCACAAATGAATACAAAGTACGAAATAATCAAATTAAACAAAAGAAACGAAAAAAAGAGCAGAAAAGAAACTAAAGACACATAAAAGAGATAACAACACGAAAGCAAACAAAAGTCAAAAACAAGTAAAAATATATATATATATATATATATATATATAAACAAATAAGACAGATGGCTAAGAGAGATAAAACCTGATCAATTTGATAGCCTACGAAAGGAATCTCCTCGAGATACAAAAATCGATCATTAGTACCTTATTTTATTTTTCTTTTCTTTCTTTTATTTATTTTTCAAAAACATTGGGTTGCCTCCCAATAAGCGCTTGGTTTAACGTCCTCAGCCCGACGTTGGTTCCATCATAGGAGGGTCCAATCTCCACTGTGCTTCACTAATGGGCTTGGATCCTTCTTCTAACAAGATATGGTCCATGCATATGGCTGGGCCTTGGATGTCAGCAATCATCCACCCAATAGCTATTTTGTGATCTCTAAGTACTCGGACGCGTTTCTCTTCTTTTAGTGGTGCAAGGCCCATTTCTATTGTAATTGGCAAAGGATTTTTGTCACCCAAGAACACATGCTTCCAATAATCTGGAAGTGGCTTAAGCTCCAAGGTATTGGCTTTCATCACAGAAGGAAGAAGTTTCTCATTAGCTAAAGGCAATTCAATGTACGAAACATCATACCTATTTGTGATTATATCTATAGTCTCATCTAAGCATGCCATAGCTTCCTCCATTTCTTTGGACACTTGTATCAACCTTCTTGGTTCTTTGGAATTTCTGTCCCTATGTGCTCCTAATAGCCATTTCCAATCCATCCTTATGAGTTAACTCAAAACATTGTTGTGCTAAAGAATCAATAACATCCACTGCAAAAACAGAATGCAAGTTACTAGGGTACCTCATTGCCTCAAAAATATTGAAACGGATCACCTCGCCATCAAATTCCATGGTGAGAGTGCCATCATGAATATCAATCTTAGTTCGAGCAGTTTTTAAGAATGGTCTCCCTAAAAGAATGGTGTTGGGATTAGGAGATGTCTCATCCTCCATTTTAAGAACATAGAAGTCTGCTGGGAAAACCAATTGATTCACCTGCACAAGCACATCTTCCACAACTCCCTTGTGATATGCATTAGAACGGTCAGCAAGTTGAATGGTAATACCAGTTTCCGCAAGAGGTCCAAGATTTAAAGAAGCATAAATAGAATATGGCATGACATTAATAGATGCTCCTAAATCTAACATAGCCCTTTCAAACTTGGTCCTACCAATGGTGCATGGAATGGTAAACGTACCTGGATCTTTGCATTTCGAAGGAATTTTTCTTTGTAGTATAGTTGAAACATTTTCCCCCACACTTACTTTCTCATTTCCCTTCAACTTTCTCTTGTTGGTGCATAACTCCTTGAGAAATTTTGCATAACGAGGTACTTGCTTTATAGCATCCAGAAGTGGTATATTTACCTCGATCTTGCGAAAAGTTTCCAGGATTTCCTGTTCTTGTTCCTCCTTCTTTGATTTTGCAAATCTGCTAGGAAAAGGTGGAGGAGTAACATATGAAGGAATTTGAGTTTTAAGATCTACCTTAGGAGATGATGTTTTCTTCATGGTGGAAGTGGTGTCATCCCCTTCATTAGCTTGTGACTTTTTTTGTGGGACTTGTAATTGCTTTTCACTTCTCAAAGTGATTGCACTAGCATTCTCTCTTGGATTGATCACTGTCTGAGAAGGTAATTTTTCTAAGCTCTTGCTCTAGAATTTGCTCATGTTAGTAGCCAATTGTCCCATTTGATTTTCCAGGTTTTGGATACTTGCCCTAGTTTCCTGCTGAAATTGCATTTTGTTAGTAGCAAGTACTTTAACAATGTCCTGGAGATCCATACCTGAGTTTTGTGGAGCTAGTTGTGGTGCTGGTTGTGGTTCCATTTGAAATGATTGCTGCACTCTTGATTGATTGAAACCTGATGGCTGATTTGGTATGGCATTTGGAGTGATTGGTTGATGATTACTGTAACTTTGGCTTGGTTGTCCTAGAAATCCACCCATGGCATTGGCTTGTTCCGTATCTCCTTCTTGCAAAGTTGGATACATATCGGTTGGATGCTCTGTGGTAGAACATACTCCACATATATAAGATTGATGCAAATGTCCTACAGCCATTTTTTTTTACAAGAGAGGTAAGCTCAGAAAGTTATTGTTCAATGTTCGGGGTACTTACCTCATTTACTCTCCTTGGTAGTTGTGGCTCAAATTGGCCGCTGAATTGTTGGGAGTTTGCTGCCATGTCGCTAATCAAACGTCTTGCAACGTTCGGTGTTTTATTAACCAGTGCTCCACCACTAGCAGCATCAAGGATACTCCTTTCCATTGGTAGGAGATCCTCATAGAAATATTGAATTAGGAGTCCACCACTAATTTGATGGTTTAGACAGGTAGCACATAACCTTCTAAATCTCTCCCAATATTCATGATTCTCCATTGTGTTGTCGAATGCCACTAATATCTTTTTTAATGTTTATAACTTTCGAAGTGGAAAAGTATTTCTCTAAAAAGAGTTTACTTATCTCATTCCACGTGGTAATGGTACCCGATGGTAGATAGTATAGTCAATCTTTCGCCGAATCTGCTAATGAGAATGGAAAAGCTCTCAATTTTATTTGCTCCTTAGACACGCCAGTTGGCTTCATACTTGAGCATACCACATGAAATTCTCTAAGGTATTTGATAGGATCCTCTCCTGCAAAACCATGAAATGTAGGCAAGAGACGAATTAGTCCAGATTTAAGCTCAAATTCTACCTCAAAATTGGTGCTTTTGCATAGCGGTTGTTGATCAATAATTGGAGCCGCTAACTCCTTAAGAGTCTGATCTTTTTCCATCGCCATTGCTTCCGATTCAAATTTGATTGAACTGTAAGAAGATGGGAGGGAAGTATGTCGTGCAAGGTCAAATTCTGGAGGTGGAGTTGAAATTGACCGATTTAGCCTTAAATTCGAGGATTGAAGAAACTCCTAAATTCTCTTAAGTCGTTGATCCGCTTCTCCCTCAGGCATAAAAGCCTAAACACAAACAATCAGGAAATAACAATCAAGAATCAGTACTAAAAACAGAATAACAAATTGATTAGAAAATCAATCCCCGATAACGGCGCCAAAAACTTGATGCGTTCGAAACTAGCAAGTATACTAGTCGCACAAGTAATAAAGTGATGAGTAAGATATCGTTCCCACGAGGATTGATTCTAATTGAATTTGTTATTCGAAAGCAACAATAAACTAAATGAGGAGGTTTTGTTGATTGATTAACTAGATGAAATATTAATGCAAGTAAAGAATAACACAATGCAAATTTAAACAGATTGAAAAATCAATGAGAGAAACCTGGTTAAGGGATCCTTCTTTACCACAAGATTTGGATTTGCAAATTAATTGTACAATTGTCATCCAATTACACCATTGAAATTATCAACCGTAGATAACAACAAGCTCTATTATCCCAATCTTTCCTTACTGTGTTGTTAAATAAAACAGGCTCTTTATTTAATCTCTATCCATTAAACAACCTAGAACAAGCTCTCTAAATTTAATTCATGGATGCATTATGAAAAGAAAGACAGATTGATCTAAGCAATAAACACACAAGTTCGGATTATTTAACTTAGGTTGTATTCTCTAATTGCAATCTCTGATCACAATTTTGCTACTAAGGATTAGAAATTCAAGACAATTACGGATCAAGTTTTCTAGTCTAGCAATAGACAACAACCAGATTATATTCAGTTGGCCATTCGAAATACAATCCAGCAAGCAATCATAAGCATTAGATATAGGAAAATACAAGCAACTTCAATTAGAGATTGGATAACTTCTTGCACAATCAACTTACAAAAACCATATTAGGGGCTTTGAAATCACCCTCAACCAATTCAGATTCAGTTACACATGTTTAAGAACGTGGTAATACAATACAACATGGATACATTCCAGAAAATGAAAGGGAAGGGAAAAACTTAGCAAATTTGATGTAATTCTCTTTGGATTGTAGTTCTTCCTCTTTCCAAGCTTTCTTTCTCCTTCAAGATCTCCAGGAGATGAAAGAATTCTAGAGCTGCAGCCTCCACCACGTTCTCCCCTCTTCAAGTTGTCAAAATAAAACCCTAAAATGTGTTTAAATACTCTGCTACAGTAACGTGCTACAGTGTCCCGTATTATACATGCTACAGTGATGTGTGGAATTACATTTTTACACTTCTCACACTGTTTTGATTACAACTTTCGGTACACTGAATGGATTCATAAACCGTAATTTTCTCCATAAAGTAGACTTCGAGAGCTTTTCAACGGTATATGATATGTCATCGGGTTCATTGTATATCAATACAATTAAATCCAAGAAGATGGTTGACTAGCAGAGGTGAAAATGAAGGGTTTTACTCCATTTTTGTGCAAGTTGCTCCAAAACTCCTACAAACATCAAAACCACACAAAAACATAAAAATACCAAGGAATATAGCAAAGAAACATGGACGAATTGATATGAAAATGAAATATAAATAGACACTTATCATCTAGGAAAGAGCTACTACGCCAAGAGGCGAAAAGCGAAAAGGTTACAAGTATGTTATAAATGTGCTAGATGGAATTGTAACCAGACTTGTCGTTCATTAGGTTTTGTGTCCAGGAATAGAGAAGATAAACTATCATTTATTAAGAATGGTTGAGTAATGAGTCACTGGATAATGTTTTGTTAACTCTCGAGTCACATTCTTGTGGACTTGTTCAGCGTGAATTGCTTAATCTATGGACACAATTTTGTGATGAATTACAGTGTTATAGCCTAGGGAATCTGACTAAAAACGACCCTGTTTGCCAGTTTATAAGAAAACTGGATGGGAAGCAAATCCCCGACTCATAGAAGGCGTTTCAGCCGTTACCGGATGTAAAACCAGAGGAAGATGTGAGCCATAATCACAACTACTTGTATATTTGAATGTGTGTTGTTATTGTCAAATTTTTTTTCTTTTCATGTTTCGTTTGATCTGATTATCAATGTTGTTTTTGTGTTGTTGTTTCTTGTTGATTTTATTTGTTTTAATTTCAAGTTTTCTTTTTGACAAACCACATGACTACCCCATGACATAAGCACACGTGGGAGACAAGTGTGGAGGTTTTGTCAACCTCCGCCGAAAGTATATCTCTACTTTTCATGCTTCACGTGGGAGACAAGTGTGGCGGTTTTGTCAAACCCCAACAAAAGTAATTTACATTTTTCATGCTTCACGTGAGAGACAAGTGTGTAGGTTTTGTCAAACCCCGCCGAAAGCATATCTTATTTTTTCAAATCTTGGGCGATAAATCTGCATCGAGCAACTCCCACCAAAATTATGTCCCCATGTGTCAAATTTGAGAGTTTTACGTGTGTGTATATATCCATTCTGCATATTTTCAAATGTCATTTTATAACCTGTCTTGCACTTGAATCTCATAATACCTAACGTGCATCATTGTCTTACACAAGTTTAGAGCACTTTTAGAAATAGAGAAAACACCAATTCGGCGATTCCAAAATATATGCGTATTTTGCGGATCACAATTTGGTAAAGATGGACAGTTTACAACAGCAGCTCTTGATCTTGGTAGGACATTAGCTGCGAGGGGTATTCATTTGATTTATGGAGGGGGTAGTCTTGGGTTAATGGGGTGTGTGTCGACAGCTGCATCCCTAGGAGGGAGCAAAGTTCCAAACTAGCAAGTATACTAGTCGCACAAGTAATAAAGTGATGAGTAAGATATCGTTCCCACGAGGATTGATTCTAATTGATTTTGTTATTTTCCAGCAACAATAAATTAAATAAGGGGGGTTTTGTTAAATGATTAACTAAATGAACTAAGAATGCAAATGAAGAATAACAAAACAGAAAATTAATTTGAGTGAAAAATCAATGAGAGAAATCTGGTTAAGGGATCCTTCTCTACCACAAGATATGAATTTACGAATTAATTGTAGAATTGTCATCCAATTACACCATTGAAGTTATCAACCGTAGATAACAACAAGCTCTGTTATCCCAATCTTTCCTTATTTGTTGTTAAATAAAATAGGCTCTTTACTTAATCTCTATCCATTAAACAACCTAGAATAAGCTCTCTAAATTTAATTCAATGGATGCATTATGAAAAGAAAGACAGGTTGATCTAAACAATAAACACACAAGCTCGGATTATTTAACTTAGGTTATATTCTCCAATTGCAATCTCTGATCACAATTTTGCTACTAATGATTAGAAATTCAAGACAATTACGGATCAAGATTTCTAATCTAGCAATAGACAATATCCAGATTATATTCAGTTGGCCACCCAAATACACTCAGCAAGTAATCATAAGCATTAAACATGGGAAAATACAAGCAACTTCAATTAGAGAATTGGATAATAATTTCTTGCACAATCAACTCACAAACCCCATATCAAGGGCTTTGAAATCACCCTCAACCAATTCAGATTTAGTTACACATCTTCAGACACAATACAAATACAATACAATACATAGCAATTCCAGAAAATGAAAGGGAAATGAAAAACTTAGCAAATCTGATGAAATCTCTTAGGATTTGTAGTTCTTCCTCTTTCCAAGCCTTCAATCTCCTTCAAGAACTCCAAGAGATGAGAGAAATCCAAAGACGCAGCCCCTAACACGTTCTCCCCGTCTTCAAGTTCTTAAAATAAACCCTAAAATTAGTTTATATACTCTGCTACAGTAACCTGCTATAGTGTCCCGTATTATACATGTTACAGTGATTTGTGGAATTACATTTCTACACTTCTCACACTGTCTTGATTATAACTTTCGGTACACTGAATGGATTTTTGAACCGTAAATTTCTCTTGAAAATAGACTTCGAGAGCTTTCCAACGGTATATAACATGTTATCCGGTTCATTGTATATCAATACAATTAAATCCGAGAAGATAGTTGACTAGCAGAGGTGAAAATGAAGGGTTTTACTCCATTTTTGTGCAAGTTGCTCCAAAACTCCTACAAACATCAAAACCACACAAAAACATAAAAATACCAAGGAATATAGCAAAGAAACATGGACGAATTGATATGAAATGATATATAAATAGACACTTATCAAATTCCCCCACACTTAGACTTTGCTAGTCCTCGAGCAAATAAAATGATACGAAACAAAACTAAACCGAAACAAAATCAAAGAAAAATTAAAACACACAAATGCTTCAACTTGCAATAGGCCTCAAAGATTGTACTTAATTATAACCCAAGGAAAACTTCAAAATAATGCACTTGATCAAGAATTTTATCCGAAAGATTAGTTTCGCTTCACTTCAATTCCTCAAGTGTGTGTGTGGAGAGCCATTCTCACCTGATCACTTGTAACCCGGATGAGTTTATACATAAAAATGAATCATATTTAATATTGAAGATGAGTGTATAAATGAACTCCATAGGCTTGCTTTTCAAGTCACTCTCCACTAATTTAGACATGCACAACACCAAGGATCAAGTAGGACTTTATTAAGCTTGTAACGTTTGGCTTGGGTGAAGGTATGATAAAGGATAATAATTTGGCTCAAATCACCACAAACACATAAATCATTCAAGACTATGTAGAGCTCAACCCTATAACACAACTTCATTTCAATTCACCAGGTTACTCCCCCAAACTTATTCAGAACACTCAATCTTTTTTTTTTTTTTTGCAGAAAACAAAAGAAAACTACACCCCCACACTTTGTTGTTTCATTCTTTTTAAGAACACTTAAGGGTATAGATCTCTTATTCTTTCTCTTTTGTTCTTTTTTTTCTTTTTTTTTATTACACTTCCCTTCCCCCACACTTAAACAACACATTGTCCGCAATGTGTAAGTACGCGGACGATAAGTATAGATTGGCTTTTTTCTTCTCTTTTTTTTCTTTTTTTTTTTTTCAAACACAATAGAACTCACTTGCATTGCTTATGACACATCCCAACCTCCTCTAACTTCCTAAAACCAGAACATAGCTCAAAATTTAATTGTGAATGATCTACATGCTCGTAGGTAAGGGATAAACTGTTTGGAACAAATTCATTTAAGGTTAGGAAATCTTTTAGTGAGTTAACAAAGAAAAAGGCTTACAAAGGCTCAAAGGGGTAACTAGGGATTAATTTCAGTCAATGTTGGCTATTAAGGCTCAAAAGGTCCAAAGATGGCCTAAATCATTTCCCCAATGTTGCACAGTCTAGGATTTCGCCTCGAGTGACCATCAACAAGTTCTAGAATTCATTAAAATCTGAAGAAACATTTAAATTACATAAACTTTCTCTAAGTGAACAAATAACTCAGTGATAATAGCTCAGTGCTCAATGTTGCGCAAGGAATCAAAAGCAAAGCGAAAACCAATAAACATTTCAAGCGCACAGATCCATGCATAATTTATCATTTTCCAAGAGTTATTCTTAATTCAATCATTATCTTATCATCGACCCACAAAATGAAAGAAAAGAGGTACGTGGCATTGTTACACCTGAGTCAAGATTGTATATTTCAACAATCCTTAGGACCAGTAGCCCGCAGACTTAAGGTTTCCATCCTATATACCTTTATTATGAAAGAACAAAACAAGAAACAAGACACTTCAAACAACATGAAATAAACACACTACAGATTTATTGAGAGAGAATGCGTTTCAAGAGTTAAGAAAACCCCATATTCTGCCATTCTCAGGTTTTTCCACAATGTTTTTTTTTTATTCGAATCGAAACTGATAAAGACAAAAACACACAACAACTCTAAATTACACAAAACTAAACTTACTCATAAAATAACAAAGTCCAACAAGCCAGCAAACAAAAACAAGTCAGTTAGAATGGGTCTAAAAAGTTTAGAAGTTAGCCTCCTTATTCAGCCATTATGGATTGAAGAGATCCAAAATGCGTTTCAAGAGAACTTGAACTTTTTAAGCCACCACTCTAAAAACCGAGATTAGAAAATATTACCTGGGCCGAAAGAAACAACCTGCAAAATCTCAAAATAAATAACATGAAAAACTTCAAATAAACACAATAAAAAGAAAGCAAACAAAAACGAAGCAAACCAGCAAATAGAGATTACAGATGGAGTGTTAAATCCAGTTGACGCCTTTTATTGCCTTCTCCAAACCAATTTATCCGAGCCATTGTTGGATCAGGCGAATAGACTAATTCTTGTAGTTCGTCAATTAACTCCCCTGCAGTTGAAGCTGTGACCAGGATTTGCCTCACTGACGGTGAGATGAAATTTTTTTCTACAGCTTGATCAAGAAAGGACAACAAACTATCAAAAAAATTGTTGACATTTAACAAACCAATGGGTTTCCGATGGATGTTTAGCTGTGCCCAAGAGGTGATTTGAAATATCTCCTCTAATGTGCCATAACCACCATGTAAAGCTATAAATGCATCGGACTTAACAATCATATGTGCAATACGCTCATGCATGCTAGAGACCTGTAACTCTTCCCCGATTATATTGCCTACGATATCTCGTACAGCTAATGGTTTAGGGATAATGCCGAGAACTTTGCTCCCTCCCAGGGATGCAGCTGTCGACACACATCACATTAACCCAAGACTACCCCCTCCATAAATCAAATGAATACCCCTCGCAGCTAATGTCCTACAAAGATCAAGAGCTGCTGTTGTAAACTCTCCATCTTTACCAAATTGCGATCCACAAAATATGCATATATTTTGGAATCGCCGAATTGGTGTTTTTTCCATTTCTAAAAGTGCTCTAAACTTGTGTAAGACAATGATGCACGTTAGGTATTATGTGATTCAAGTGCAAGACAGGTTATAAAATGACATCTGAAAATATGCAGAATGGATATATACACACGTAAAACTCTAAAATTTGACACATGGGGACATAATTTCGGTGGGGGTTGCTCGATGCAGATTTATCGCCCCAAGATTTGAAAAAATTAGATATGCTTTCGGTGAGGTTTGACAAAACCTACACATTGTCTCCCACGTGAAACATGAAAAATGGAGATATACTTTCGGCGGAGGTTGACAAAACCTCCACACTTGTCTCCCACGTGAAGCATTAAAAATGGAGATACACTTTCGGTGGAGGTTTACAAAACCTCTACACTTGTCTCCCACGTGTACTTATGCCATAGGGTAGTCATATGGTTTGTCAAAAGAAAACTTGAAATTAAAACAAACAAAATCAACAAACAATAACAACACAAAAACAACATTGATAATCAGATCAAACGAAACAAGAAAAAAAATTCTACAACAACAACACGCATTCAAATATACAAGTAGTTGTGATTGTGGCTCACTTGATACGTGTCGATTTTATATATCATTTCATATCATTTCGTCCATGTTTCTTTTTGTCCTATACCTCATAGGCAGTTCCTTGTTTCGGTTATGTTTTATGTTTTTGTGTGGTTTTGATGTTTGTAGGAGTTTTGGAGCAATTTGCACAAAAATGGAGTAAACCCTTCATTTTCACCTCTGCTAGTCAGTGATCTTCTCGGATTTAATTGTATTGATATACAACTGTCTCTTATACACATCTAGATGTGTATAAGAGACAGGTTGGAAAGCTCTCGAAGTCTATTTTTTGGAGAAATTTACGGTTTATAAATCCATTTAGTGTACCAAAAGTTGTAATCAAAACAGTCTGAGAAGTATAGAAATGTAATTCCACAAATCACTGTAGCATGTATAATATGGGACACTGTAGCAGATTACTGTAGCAGAGTATTTAAACACATTTTAGGGTTTTATTTTTATAACTTGAAGGGGGGAAAACGTGGGAGGAGGCTGCATTTCTGGATTTCTCTCATCCCTTGGAGTTCTTGAAGGAGAAAGAAGATTTTGAAAGAGGAGGAACTACAATTCCAGGAAGATTCATCTACAAAGAAGATTTTCAAAGAATTTGCTAAGTTCTTTCTTTCCTTTTCAATTCTGGAATTTCTTTGTATTGTATTTGTTATTCTGATTGAATATGTGTAACTAAATCTGAATTGGTTGAGGGTGATTTCAAAGCCCTTGATCTGGATTTTGTGAGTTGATTGTGTAAGAAATTGTTATCCAATTCTCTAATTGAAGTTGCTTGTATTTTTCCATATCTAATGCTTATGATTGCTTACTGATTGTACTTGGAATGGCCAATTGAATATAATCTGTTGTTGTCTATTGCTAGATTAGAAATCGTGATCCGTAATTGTCATGAATTTTCAATCATTAGTAGCAAAATTGTGATCAGAGATTGCAATTGGAAAATACAACCTAGGTTAAATAATCTGAACTTGTGTGATTATTGCTTAGATCAACCTATCTTTTTCATCGTAATGCTTTCATCGAATTAAACTCAGAGAGCTTGTTCTAGGTTGTTTAATGGATAGAGATTAAATAAAGAGCTTGTTTTATTTAACGACAAAGTAAGGAAAGATTGGGATAACAGAGCTTGTTGTTATCTACGGTTGATAACTTCAATGCTGTAATTGGATTACAATTCTAGGTTAATTCACAAATTCATATCTTGTGGCAGAGAATGAACTCTTAAGCAAGTGTCTCTCATTGATTTTTCACTCCATTTAACTTTGCTTTGTGTTATTCTTCATTTGCTTTCGTATTAAGTTTAGTTAATCAATCAACAAAACCCCCCCTATTTAGTTTATTATTGCTGGAAAATAACAAATTCAATTAGAATCAATCCTGGTGGGAACGATATCTACTTATCACTTTATTACTTGTACGACTAGTATACTTGCTATTTTCTAACGCATCAAGTTTTTGGCGCCGTTGCCGGGGATTGATTTTCTAATCAATTTGTTATTCTATTTTTACTTCTGATTCTTGATTGTTATTTCCCGATTGTTTGTATTTAGGCTTTTGTGTCCGAGGGAGAAGCGGATCAACGACTTAAGAGAATTAAGGAGTTTCTCCAATCCTCGAATTTAAGGCTAAATCGGTCAATTTCAACTCCACCTCCAGAATTTGACCTTGCACGACATACTTCCCTCCCATCTTCTTACAGTTCAATCAAATCTGAATCAGAAGCAATGGCGATGGAAAACGATCAGACTCTTAAGGAGTTAGCGGCTCCAATTATTGATCAACAACCGCTATGCATAAGCATCAATTTTGAGATAGATTTTGAACTTAAATCTGGACTGATTCATCTCTTGCCTACATTTCATGGTTTTGCAGGAGAGGATCCGAACAAACACCTCAAAGAATTTCATGTGGTAGGCTCAAGTATGAAGCCAACCGGCATTTCTGAAGAGCAAATTAAATTGAGAGCTTTCCCATTCTCATTAGCAGATTCGGCAAAAGATTGGCTATACTATCTACCACCAGGTACCATTACCACCTGGAATGAGATGAGTAAACTCTTTTTGGAGAAATACTTTCCAGCCTCGAAAGTTACAAATATTAGAAAGATATTAGTGGCATTCGACAACACAATGGAGAATCACTTCATGAATATTGGGAGAGATTTAAGAGGTTATGTGCTAGCTGTCCAAACCACCAAATTAGTGATGGACTCCTAATTCAATATTTCTATGAGGGTCTCTTACCAATGGAGGGGAGTATCATTGACGCTGCTAGTGGTGGAGCACTAGTTAATAAAACACCAAACGTTGCAAGACGTTTGATTAGTGACATGGCAGCGAACTCCCAACAATTCAACAGTCAATTTGAGCCACAACTACCAAAAAGAGTAAATGAGGTAAGTACTTCAAACATTGAACATCAACTTTCTGAACTTACCACTCTTGTAAAAAAAAATGGCTGTAGGACATATGCAGCAATCTTATGCATGTGGAGTATGTTCTGCCATGGACCATCCAACCGACATTTGTCCAACTTTGCAAGAAGGAGATATAGAACAAGCCAATGCCATGGGTGGATTTCCAGGACAACCAAGGCAAAGGTATGACCCTTTCTCAAATACTTACAATTCTGGATGGAGAGATCACCCTAATTTAAGATATGGGAATCATCAACCAATTGCCCCAAATGCCATACCACATCGACCACCAGGTTTCAATCAACCATGGGTGCAGCAACCATTTCAAGCATAACCACAACCAGTACCACAACTAGCTCCACAAAATTCAGGTATGTCTCTCCAGGATATTGTTAAAGCACTTGCCACAAACACAATGCAATTTCAGCAGGAAACTAGGGCAAGTATCCAAAACCTGGAAAATCAAATGGGACATTTGGCCACTAACATGAGCAAATTTGAGAGTCAAAGCTCAGGAAAATTACCTTCTCAACCGGTGATCAATCGAAGAGAGAATGCTAGTGCTGTAACTTTGAGAAGTGGGAATCAATTAGAGATTCCACCAAAGAAATCATAAACTGATGAAGAGGATGACACCACTTCCATCATGAATAAAACATCATCTTCTAAGGTAAATCCGAAAACCCATATTCCTTCATATGTTACTCCTCCACCTTTTCCTAGCAGATTTGCAAAATCAAAGAAGGAGGAACAAGAATAGGAAATCCTGGAAACTTTTCGCAAGATCGAGGTGAATATACCACTTCTGGATGCTATCAAGCAAGTACCTCGTTATGCAAAATTTCTGAAGGAGTTATGCACCAACAAGAGAAAGTTGAAAGGAAATGAGAAGGTAAATGTGGGGGAAAATGTTTCAGCTGTATTACAAAGAAAAATTCCTTCGAAATGCAAAGATCCAGGTACGTTCACCATTCCATGCACCATTGGTAATACCAAGTTTGAAAGAGCTATGTTAGATTTAGGAGCATCTATTAATGTCATGCCATATTCTATTTATGCTTATTTGAATCTTGGACCTCTTGCGGAAACTGGTATTGTAATTCAACTTGCTGATCGTTCTAATGCATATCCCAAGGGAGTTATGGAAGATGTGCTTGTGTAGGTGAATCAATTGGTATTTCCAGCAGAATTTTATGTTCTTGAAATGGAGGATGAGACATCTCCCAATCCAACACCGATTCTTTTGGGGAGACCATTCTTGAAAACTGCCCGAACTAAGATTGATGTTCATGATGGCACTCTTACCATGGAATTTGATGGCGAGGTGATTCGTTTCAATATTTTTGAGGCAATGAGGTACCCTAGTGACTTACATTCTGTTTTTGCAGTGGATGTTATCGATTCTTTGGCACAAAAACTTTTTGAGTTAACTCGCAAGGATGCATTGGAAGTAGCCATTAGTGAGCACATAGGGGCAGAAAATTTCAAAGAACCAGGAAAGTTGATACATGTGTCTAAAGAAGTGGAGGAAGTTTTGGCAAGCTTGGATGAGACTATAACTATCACCACAAACAGGTATGATGTTTCGTACATTGAATTGCCTTTATCTAATGAGAAAATTCTTCCTTTTGTGATGAAAGCCCCTACCTTGGAGTTTAAGCCTCTTCCAGAACATTTGATGTATGTATTCTTGGGTGAGAAGGATACTTTGCCAGTTATAATAGCCAAGGGCCTTACACCATTACAAGAAGAGAAACTCATCCGAGTGCTTCGAGATCACAAAACAGCCATTGGGTGGACAATTGCTGACATCAAAGGTATTAGCCCAGCCATATGCATGCACCGTATCTTATTAGAAGAAGGATCCAAGCCCACTCAAGAAGCACAGTGGAGGTTGAATCCTCCAATGGAAGTTGTCAAGAAAGAAATCCTGAAATTGTTAGATGTGGGTATGATTTATCCAATTTCAGATAGCAAGTGGGTGAGTCCAGTCCAAGTCGTTCCAAAGAAATCTGGTGTTGCGGTGGTTAAAAATGACAATAATGAGCTAGTTCCCACTCGTATCCAAACTGGCTGGCGAGTTTGTATTGATTATCGAAAGCTCAATTCAGCAACTCGCAAGGATCACTTTCCTTTGCCATTCATTGATCAAATGCTGGAGAGGTTAGCAGGTCATTCTCACTATTTTTTTCTTGATGGCTATTCAGGATATAATCAGATTGTCATTGCCCCTGAGGATCAAGAGAAAACTACATTCACCTACCCATTCGATACATTTGCCTATCGACGCATGCCATTTGGTCTTTGCAATGCCCCTGCCACTTTCCAAAGGTGTATGGTAAGTATTTTCTCTGATGATGTTGAGAACATCATTGAGGTATTTATGGATGACTTTAGTGTTTTTGGTGATTCTTTTGATAAATGCATTGACAACCTTACCATTATACTTCAAAGATGTATAGAAACTAACCTTGTTCTGAATTGGGAGAAATGTCACTTTATGGTAGATAAGGGTATAGTTTTGGGACATGTTATTTCTGCTAAGGGTATAGAGGTTGATAAATCCAAGATAGATCTTATATATTCCTTACCACCTCCCACAAGTGTGCGGGATATTCGTTCGTTTCTTGGTCATGCAGGTTTTTATCGTAGATTCATCAAAGATTTCTCAAAGATAGCATTGCCCCTATGCAGATTATTACAGAATGATGTGGCCTTTGAATGTGATGAGAAATGCAAAGAGGCATTTGAGAAACTAAAGGAACTCTTGACTTCGGCTCCAGTAATCCAATCTCCGAATTGGGATCATCCATTTGAGATCATGTGCGATGCAAGTGACTACGCTGTGGGTGCCGTTTTTGGTCAACGAATTGGCAGAATTCCACATGCCATTTACTATACATCTCGAACTTTAAATGATGCTCAGCTTAATTATTCTACCACTGAGAAAGAGCTGCTAGCGGTTATTTTGCTTTAGAAAAGTTTTGATCTTATTTGATTGGTACTACAGTAACCGTTTATTCTGATCATGCAGCTTTGAGGTACTTGCTCACAAAGAAAGATGCAAAACCAAGGCTTATCAGGTGGATACTCCTTTTACAGGAATTTGACTTGGAGATCAAAGATAAGAAGGAAAGTGAAAACTTAGTTGCAGACCATCTCAGTCGCATTGTCCATGATAAGAATGCACTGCCATTACAAGAAAGTTTTCCGGATGAACAATTGTTGTCTTTAAATGTAGTAGCCCCTTGGTATGCAGATATTATCAATTACTTAGTTACGAAGAAGCTACCACATGACTTGACTCGAGCTCAAAGAGACAAGATCAAGAACATTGCCAAGTATTACATATGGGATGATCCGCACTTATGGAAACATTGTTCTGACCAAGTGATAAGAAGGTGCATTTCTGAATCTAAATTTAATTCAATTTTAACCTTCTGTCATTCTTATGCATGTGGAGGTCACTTCGGACCAAAAAGAACAGCCCTCTAAGTTCTTGATTGTGGATTCTACTGGCCATCATTGTTCAAAGATGCATATCTCTTCTGCAAAGCTTGTGACCGTTGTCAAAGGACAGGTAATTTAAGTGCCAAAAATCAAATGCCATAAACCCCTATACTTATTGTCGAGATTTTTGATGTGTGGGGTATTGATTTCATGGGTCCTTTTCCTTCATCATTTGGTAATGTTTACATTATACTTGCTGTGGATTATGTTTCTAAATGGGTGGAAGCGAAAGCTATGAGAACTAATGATTCTAAAGTTGTTGTAGATTTTGTGAAATCTAACATTTTTGCGAGATTTGGAACACTAAGAGCCATGATTAGCGACAGAGGGACACACTTCTGCAACCGATCATTTGAAGCCTTGCTCAAGAAATACAACATCACTCACGAGGTGTCTACTGCATATCATCCACAAACTAGTGGTCAAGTTGAAGTTTCAAATCGAGAAGTCAAGTCCATTCTCGAGAAGACAGTGAATCCAAACCGAAAAGATTGGAGCCTACGATTGAATGATGCACTTTGGGCATACCGGACTGCTTACAAGACACCTATTGGTATGTCTCCGTATAGGTTAGTCTATGATAAGCCATGTCACCTTCCAGTAGAGCTCGAACACAAAGAATGGTGGGCAGTAAAGCTTTGTAACATGGAGATGGATGCTGCTGGAGAACAAAGGAAGCTTTAACTGCAAGAATTGGAAGAACTTAGAAATGATGCCTATGAGAATTCCAGAAGTTACAAGGAGAGAACTAAGGCATTTCATGATAAACTGATCTCCAGGAAGAATTTTGAAGTGGGACAGAAAGTTCTTTATTTCATTCTCGCCTCAAGTTATTTCCAGGTAAATTACGATCTCGATGGGTTGGACCTTTTGTTATTACTAATGTTTTTCCCCATGATGCAGTGGAAATCAAGAGCTTAAAAACGGATAAAGTATTCAAGGTGAATGGGCAAAGGTTGAAGCCTTACTATGAGAATTCAGTGATGCAGGACATCGATGAGGTACCTCTCTACGAGCCAACTTATCTTGATGGGTGAGGACAGATAACGTCAGGCTGAGGACGTTAAACCAAGCGCTTATTGGGAGGAAACCCAATGTTTTTGAAATATAAATAAAAAGAGACAAAGAAAAGAAGGTAGTATTGATCAATTGTTGTGTTTCGAGGAGAGTCCTCTCATGGGCTATTATAATTGATCAGGTTTTATCTCTCTTTGCCATCTGTCTCATTTGCTTTGTTGTTTGTTTTTGACTTTCGTTTGCTCTTATGTTTTTATTTCTTTTAAGTGTCTCTATTTTCTTTTCTTTTCTTTTCTTTTCTTGTGTTTAATTTGATTATTCCGTGCTTCGAGTTCAGTTGTGCAACAGCTAGAGGAAACATTCAAACGGGAGTTGAAGCCATTGTTCGAAGGTTTGAAACGTGCATATCTGGGAGAAGAACAAACTCAATCGCATTATCGGTAATATCTCTCCTCTTCTCCTCTTCAATGGATGCCGATATCTTTCTGTCGAACCTTCGTAAATATTTCCCTTCACTTCCTCAAAATGCTGTGTTTAAAATTTATAAAGTACGGATGACTAGACTTTGGGCATTGATGCTCTTAAATGTGCCTGCTGATATCGATGGCTTATCGAAGCCAAGGTGAGATTGTCCGGTGAGCCGGACATTAATCTCGCAAAATACATGCTGGTCTAGGAAAAAGCTACTACGCCAAGAGGCGAAGAGCGAAAAGGTTACAAGTATGTTATAAATGTGCTAGATGGAATTGTAACCAGACTTGTCGTTCATTAGGTTTTGCGTCCAGGAATAGAGAGATAAACTTTCATTTATTAAGAATGGTTTGAGTAATGAGTCGCTGGATAATGTTTTGTTAACTCTCGAGTCACATTCTTGTGGACTTGTTCAGCGTGAATTGCTTAATCTATGGACACAATTTCGTGATGAATTGCAGTGTTATAGTCTAGGGAATCTGACTAAAAAACGACCCTGTTTGCCAGTTTATAAGAAAACTGGATGGGAAGCAAATCCCCGACTCATAGAAGGCGTTTCAGCCGTTACGGGTCGTAAAACCAGAGGAAGATGTGAGCCACAATCACAACTACTTGTATATTTGAATGTGTGTTGTTGTTGTCAAATTTCTTTTTCTTGTTTCGTTTGATCTGATTATCAATGTTGTTTTTGTATTATTGTTGTTTGTTGATTTTGTTTGTTTTAATTTCAAGTTTTCTTTTTGACAAACCATATGACTACCTATGGCATAAGTACACGTGGGAGACAAGTGTGGAGGTTTTATCAACCTCCACCGAAAGTGTATCTCTATTTTTTATGCTTCACGTGGGAGACAAGTGTGGGGGTTTTGTCAACCCCAGCCGAAAGTGTATCACCATTTTCCATGCTTCACGTGGGAGACAAGTGTGTAGGTTTTGTCAAACCTCGCCGAAAGCATATCTCATTTTTTCAAATATTGGGGCGATAAATCTGCATCGAGCAACTCCCACCAAAATTATGTCCCCACGTGTCAAATTTGAGAGTTTTACGTGTGTATATATCCATGCTGCATATTTTGAAATGTCATTTCATAACCTGTATTGCACTTGAATCGCATAATACCTAACGTACATCATTGTCTTACACAAGTTTAGAGCACTTTTAGCAATGGAGAAAGCACCAATTCGGCGATTCCAAAATATATGCGTATTTTGTGGATCGCAATTTGATAAAGATGGAGAGTTTACAACAACAGCTCTTGATCTTGGTAGGACATTAGCTGCGAGGGGTATCATTTGATTTATGGAGGGGGTAGTCTTGGGTTAATGGGGTGTGTGTCGACAGCTACATCCTTGGGAGGAAGTAAAGTTCTCGGCATTATCCCTAAACCATTAGCTGTGCGATATATCATAGGCAACACAATGGGGGAAGAGTTACAGGTCTCTAGCATGCATGAGCGTATTGCACATATGGTCATTAAATCTGAAGCATTTATAGCTTTGCCCGGTGGTTATGGTACATTAGAGGAGATATTTCAAATCACCTCTTGGGCACAGCTAAACATCCATCGGAAACCCATTGGTTTGTTAAAATGTCAATAATTTTTTTGATGGTTTGTTGTCTTTTCTTGATCAAGCAGTAGAAAAAAACTTCATCTCACAGTCGGCGAGGCAAGTCCTGGTTACAGCTTCAACTGCAGGGGAGTTAATTGACAAATTACAAGCATTCGTCTATTCGCCTGATCCAACAATAGCTCGGATAGATTGTTTGGAGAAGGCAATAAGAGGCGTAAACTGGATTTAACGCTCCATCTGTAATCTCTATCTGCTGGTTTGCTTCATTTTCGTTTGCTTTCTCTTTATTGTGTTTATTTGAGTTGAGTTTTTTTTCAGGTTGTTTCTTTCACCCCAGGTAATATTTTCTAATATTGGCTTTTAGAGTGGTGGCTTAAAAAGTTCAAGTTCTCTTGAAACGCATTCTGGATTTTTTAATCCATAATGGCTGAATAAGGAGGCTAACTTCTAAACTTTTTAGACCCATTCTAACTGACTTGTTTGTGTTTGCTGATTTGTTGGACTTTATTATTTTCTGAGTAAGTTTAGTTTTATGTAATTTCGAGTTGTTGTGTGTTTTTGTCCTTATCAGTTTCGATTCAAAAAAAAAAAAAACATTGTGGAAAAACCTGAGAATGGCAGAATATGGGGTTTTCTTAACTCTTGAAACGCATTCTCTCTCAATAAATCTGTAGTTTGTATTTCGTATTTATTTGAAGTGTCTTGTTTCTCTGTTTTGTTCTTTCATAATAAAGGTATATAGGCTGGAAACCTTAAGTCTGTGGGCTACTGGTCCTAAGGATTGTTTAAATATACAATCTTGACTCAGGTGTAACAACGCCACGTACCTCTTTTCTTGCATTTTGTGGGTCGATGATAAGATAATTATTGAATTAAGAATAACTCTTGGAAAATGATAAATGATGCATGGATCTGTGTGCTTGAAATGTTTATTGGTTTTCGCTTTGCTTTTGA
>SNVD02004602.1:0-20785 GCA_013180625.2 Boswellia sacra | reverse complement strand
GTCCCTATGTGCTCACTAAAAGCCACTTCCAATCCATCCTTGTGAGTTAACTCAAAATGTTGTTGTGGCAAAGAATAAATAACATCAACTGCAAAAACAGAATGCAAGTCACTAGTGTACCTCATTGCCTCAAAAATATTGAAATGGATCACTTTGCCATCAAACTCCACGGTGAAAATGCCATCATGAACATCAATCTTGGTTTTAGCATTTTTCAAGGATGGTCTCCCCAAAAGAATCGGAGTTGGATTAAGAGATGTCTCATCCTCTATTTTAAGGACATAGAAGTCTGCTGGGAAAACCAATTGATTCACCTGCACAAGTACATCTTCCACAACTCTTTTGTGATATGCATTAAAATGATCAACAAACTGAATGGTAATACCAGTTTTCGCAAAAGGTCCAAGATTTAAGGAAGCATAAATAGAATATGGCATGACAGTAATAGATGCTTCTAAATCTAACATAGCTCTTTCAAACTTGGTTTTACCAATGGTGCATGGAATGGTGATCGTACCTGGATTATTGCATTTCGGAGGAATTTTCCTTTGCAACACAGCTAAAACATCTTCCCCACACTTACTTTCTCATTTCTTTTTAACTTTCTTTTGCTGGTGCATAACTCCTTGAGACATTTTGTATAATGAGGTACTTGCTCGATAGCATCCAGAAGTGGTATATTTACCTCGATTTTGTGAGAAGTTTCTAGGATTTCTTGTTCATGTTCCTCCTTCGATTTTGCAAATCTACTCGGAAAAAGTGGAGGAGAAACATATGAAGGAATGGGAGTTATAGGATTTACCTGAGAAGTCAGTGTTTTGTTCATGGTGGAAGTGGTGTCATCTCCTTCATCAGTTTGTGATTTTTTTGGCAGGACATCTAATTGCTCTCCATTTTGCAAAGTTATCGCACAAGAATTCTCTCTTGGATTGATCACCGTTTGACAAGATAATTCTTCTGAGCCTTGGCCCTCGAATTTGCTCATGCTAGTGGCCAATTGTCCCATTTGATTTGCCAGGTTTCGGATACTTGCCCCAGTTTCCTGCTGGAATTGCATTGTGTTAGTGGCAAGTGCATTAACAATATCTTCAAGAGACATACCTGAGTTTTGCGAAGCTGGTTGCGGTGCTGGATGTGGCATTGGTGGTGATTGCATTTGAAATGGTTGCTGCACTCTAGGTTGATTGAAACTTTGTGGCCGATTTGGTATCACATTTGGAGTGATTGGTTGATGATTCCAGTAACGGAAATTATGTTGATCTTCCCATCCAGCATTGTAAGTGCTAGAGAAAGGATCATACCATTGCCTCGTTTGTCCTGGAAATCCACCCATGGCATTAGCTTGTTCCATATATTCTTCTTGTAAAGTTGGATACATGTCGATTGGATGCTCCATCGTAGAATATATCCCACATTCATAAGATTTTTGCCTATCTCCTACAGCCATGTTTTCCACAAGAGAGGTTAGCTCAGAAAGTTGTTGTTCAATGTTCGGAGTGCTTACCTCATTTACTCTCCATGGTACTTGTGGCTCAAATCCACTACTGAATTGATAGAAGTTTACTGCCATGTTGTCTAAAACACAAACAATCAGAAAAGAAAAACAAAGAAAATATGAATCAACAATGAAAACAAAATAACAAATCGAGTAGAAAATCAATCCCCGGCAACGGCGCCAAAAACTTGATGCGTTCGAAACTAGCAAGTATACTAGGCGCACAAGTAATAAAGTGATAAGTAAGATATCGTTCCCACGAGGATTGATTCTAATTGAATTTGTTATTTCCAGCAACAATAAACTAAACAGGGGAGATTTTTATTGAATGATTTACTAAATGAAATAATAATGCAAGTAAAGAATAACAAAATAGAAAGTTAATTCGAATGAAAAATCAATGAGAGAAATCTGGTTAAGGGATCCTTCTCTACCACAAGATATGGATTTGCGAATTAATTGTAGAATTGTCATCCAATTACACCATTGAAATTACCAACCGTAGATAACAACAAGCTCTGTTATCCCAATCTTTCCTTACTTTGTTGTTAAACAAAACAGGCTCTTTATTTAATCTCTATCCATTAAACAACCTAGAACAAGCTCTCTACATTTACTTCAATGGATGCATTACGATAAGAAAGATAGGTTGATCTAAGCAATAAACACACAAGCTCGGATTATTTAACTTAGGTTGTATTCCCCAATTGCAATCTCTGATCACAATTTTGCTACTAAGGATTAGAAATTCAAGACAATTACGGATCAAGATTTCCAGTCTAGCAATAGACAACAACCAGATTATATATCAGTTGGCCATTCGAAATACAATCCAGCAAGCAATCATAAGCATTAGATATGGGAAAATACAAGCAACTTCAATTAGAGAATTGGATAACAACTTCTTGCACAATTAACTCACAAAAACCATAGCAGGGGCTTTGAAATCACCCTCAACCAATTCAGATTCAGTTACACATGTTTAAGAACGCGGTAAATACAATACAACATGGAGACATTACAGAAAATGAAAGGGAAGGGAAAAACTTAGCAAATTTGATGTAATTCTCTTTGGATTTTAGTTCTTCCTCTTTCCAAGCTTCCTTTCTCCTTCAAGAACTCCAGGAGATGAAAGAATTCCAGAGCTGCAGCCTCCCACCCGTTCTCCCTCTTCAAGTTATGAAAATAAAACCCTAAAATGTGTTTAAATACTCTGCTACAGTGACTTGCTACAGTGCCCCGTATTATACATGCTACCGTGACTTGTGGAATTATATTTCTATACATCTCACACTGTTTTGATTACAACTTTTGGTACACTGAATGGATTTATAAACCGTAAATTTCTCCAGAAAATAGACTTCGAGAGCTTTCCAACGGTATATAACATGTCATCGGGTTCATTGTATCTCAATACAATTAAATCCGAGAAGATCACTGACTAGCAGAGGTGAAAATGAAGGGTTTTACTCCATTTTGTGCAAGTTGCTCCAAAATTCCTACAAACATCAAAACCACACAAAAACATAAAAATACCAAGGAATATAGCAAAGAAACATGGAAGAATTGATATAAAAGTAATACATAAAATAGACACCTATCACAACCATATTGTGCAATACGCTATGCATACTAGAGACCTGTAACTCTTCCCCGATTGTGTTGCCTACAATATCTCGTACAGCTAATGGTTTAGGGATAATGCCGAGAACTTTGCTCCCTCCTAGGGATGCAGCTGTTGACACACACCCATTAACCCAAGACTACCCCCTCCATAAATGAAATTAATACCCCTCGCAGCTAATGTCCTACCAAGATCAGAGCTGCTATGGAAACTCTCCATATTTACCAAATTGCGATCCGCAAAATACGCATATATTGCGGAATCGCCGAATTGGTGTTTTCTCCATTTCTACAAGTGCTCTAATCTTGTGTAAGACACGGTAGATATTATGCTTTTCCATTGCAAGACAGGGTTATGGAATGGACATAGAAAATATGGAGAATGGATATATACACACACGTAAAACTCTCAATTTTGACACATGGGGACATAATTTCGGTGGGGGTTGCTCGATGCAGATTTATCGCCCCAAGATTTGAAAAAAAGAGATATGCTTTCGGTGGGGTTTGACAAAACCTACACACTTGTCTCCCACGTGAAGCATGGAAAATGGACAAATACTTTCGGCAGGGTTTGACAAAACCGCCACAATTGTCTCCCACGTGAAGCATGAAAAGTAGAGATATACTTTCGGTGGAGGTTGACAAAACCTTCACACTTGTCTCCCACGTGTACTTATGTCATAGGGTAGTCATATGGTTTGTCAAAAAGAAAACTTGAAATTAAAACAAACAAAATCAACAAACAACAACAACACAAAAACAACATTGATAATCAGATCAAACGAAACAAGAAAAAAAATTTTACATCAACAACACACATTTAAATATACAAGTACTTGTGATTGTGGCTCACATCTTCCTCTGGTTTTACGTCCAGTAACGGCTGAAACGCCTTCTATGAGTCGGGGATTTGCTTCCCATCCAGTTTTCTTATAAACTTGCAAACAGGGTCGTTTTTAGTCAGCTTCCCTAGACTATAACACTGCAATTCATCACGAAATTGTGTCCATAGATTAAGCAATTCACCCGTTCGAACAAGTCCACAAGAATGGTGACTTAGCTCTCTTTCGAGAGTAAAAACATTATCCAGCGATCATTAAAACCAGCTTAATAAATGAAAGTTATTCTTCTCTATCCTGGACGCAAAACCAATAGAACGACAAGTCTGGTATACAATATCAATCTAGCACATTTATAAATACTTCGTAAGCTTTTCGCTCTTCGCTCTTGGCGTAGTAGCTCTTCCTAGGACAGCGCATGTCATTTGCCGCGATTAATGATCCGCTCACCGGACAATCTCACCTTGGCTTCGATAAAGCCACGGATATCAAACAGGAATTAGGAGCATCAATGCCCAAAGTCTAGTCATCCGTACTTTATAAATTTTAAACACAGCATTTTAAGGAAGTGAAGGAAAATATTTATGAAGGTTCGACAGAAAGATATCGCATCCATTGAAGAGAAGAAAAGGAGAGATATTACCGAAATGCGATTGAGTCTGTTCTTCTCTAAGATATGCACGTTTCAAACCTTCGGGCAATGGTTTCAACTCCCCTTCGAATGTTTCCCCAAGCTGTTGCACAAATGAATTCGAAGTACGAAATAATCAAATTAAACAAAAGAGAAGAAAAGAAAAGAAAAGAAAATAGAGACACATAAAAGAAATAAAAAACACAAGAGCAAATGAAAGGTCAAAAACAAAACACAACTCAAAAGAAAAATGAGACAAATGCAAAGAGAGATAAAACCTGATCAATATAAAGCCCATGAGAACGTGATTGCGATTCGCAACTAGCAAGTATTACTAGTCGCACAAGTAATAAAATGATGAGTAAGATATCGTTCCCAGAGGATTGATTCAATGAATTTGTATTCAAAAGTAAAAAATTAGAATAAAGGGGGTTGTTGGTTGATTAACTCAAACTTAATGAACAGGCAAAGAAGAAATAACGACAATGCAAATTTAAAAGGATGAAAAATCAATGAGGGAAACCTGGTTAAGGGTTCATCTCTGCCACAAGATATGAATTTGTGAATTAACATAGAGTTGTCATCCAATTATAGCATTGAATTTATCAACCGTAGATAACAACAAGCTCTGTTATCCAAATCTTTCCTTACTTTGTTGTTAAATAAAACAAGCTCTTTATTTAATCTCTATCCAGTAAACAACCTAGAACAAGCTCTCTGAGTTTAATTCAATGGATGCATTATGATAAGAAAGACAGGTTGATCTAAGCAATAAACACACAAGCTCGGATTATTTAACTTAGGTTGTATTTTTCAATTGCAATCTCTGATCACAATTTTGTAACTAATGATTAGAAATTCAATACAATTACGGATCAAGATTTCTAGTCTAGCAATAGATAATATCCAGATTATTTTCAGTTGGCCACCCAAATACAATCCAGCAAGCAATCATAAGCATTAAACATGGGAAAATACAAGCAACTTCAATTAGAGAATTGGATAACAATTCCTCGCACAATCAATTCACAAAAACCATATCAAGGGCTTTGAAATCACCCTCAACTAATTCAGATTTAGTTACATATATTCAGACAGAACACAAATACAATAGAATATGGAGACATTCCAGAAAATGAGAGGAAAAGGGAAAACTTAGCAAAATTGATGAAATCTATTAAGATTTGTAGTTCTTCCTCTTTCCAAGCCTTCAATCTCCTTCAAGAACTCAAAGAGATGAGAGAAATCCAAAGATGCAGCCTCCTCCACGTTCTCCCCTCTTCAAGTTATCAAAATAAAACCCTAAAATGTGTTTAAATACTCTGCTACAGTGAATTGCTACAGTGCCACGTATTATACATGCTACAGTGACTTGTGGAATTATATTTCTATACATCTCACACTGTTTTGATTAGAACTTTTGGTACACTGAATGGATTTATAAACCGTAAATTTCTCCAGAAATAGACTTCGAGAGCTTTCCAACGGTATATAATATGTCATCGGGTTCATTGTATATCAATACAATTAAATTCGAGAAGATCACTGACTAGCAGAGGTGAAAATGAAGTGTTTTACTCCATTTTTGTGCAAGTTGCTCCAAAACTCCTACAAACATCAAAACCACACAAAAACATAATAATACCAAGGAATATAGCAAAGAAACATGGACGAATTGATATGAAAATGATATATAAATAGACACTTATCAAATTCCCCCACACTTAGACTTTGCTAGTCCCGAGCAACTACGACAATATGAAATAAAACTAAACCGAAACAGAATCAACAAAAAATTAAAACACACAAATGCTTCATCTTGCAAATAGGCTTCAAAGATTGTACTTAATTATAACCAAGGAAAACTTCAAAATAATGCACTTGATCAAGAATTTTATCCGAAAGATTAGTTTCGCTTCACTTCAATTCTTCAAGTGTGGGTGTGTAGAGCCATTCTCACCTAATCACTTGTAACCCGGATGAGTTTATGCATAAAAATGAATCATATTTAATATTGAAGATGTGTGTATAAATGAACTCCATAGGCCTGCCTTTCAAGTCACTCTCCACTAATGTAGACATGCACAACACCAAGGATCAAGTAGGACTTTATTAAGCTTGTAACGTTTGGCTTGGGTGAAGGTATGATAAACGATAATAATTTAGCTCAAATCACCCACAAACACATAAATCATTCAAGACTATGTAGAGCTCAACCCTATAACACAACTTCATTTCAATTCACCAGGTTACTCCCCAAAACTTATTTAGAACACTCAATCTTTTTTTTTTTTTTTTTTGCAGAAAACAAAAGAAAACTAAACCCCCACACTTTGTTGTTTCATTCTTTTTAAGAACACTTAAGGGTATAGATCTCTTATTCTTCTTCTTTTGTTCTCTTTTTTTTTTCTTTTTTTCTTTTGTTCTTTTTTTTTTTTTTATTACACTTCCCCTCCCCCACACTTAAACAACACATTGTCCTCAATGTGTAAGTACGTGGACGATAAGTACAGATTGACTTTTTTTTTTTTACCAACACAATAGGACTCACTTGCATTGCTCACGACACATCCCAACCTCCTCTAACTTCCCAAAACCAGAACATAGCTCAAAATTTAATTGTGAATGATCTACATGCTCATAGGTAAGGGATAAACTGTTTGAAAAAAATTCATTTGAGGTTAGGAAATCGTTTAGTGAGTTAACAATGAAAAAGGCTTACAGAGGCTCAAAGGGGTAACTAGTGATCAATTTCAGTCAAGGTTGGCTATTAAGGCTCAAACGGTCCAAAGATGGCCTAAATCATTTCCCCAATGTTGCACAGCCGAGGATTTCGCCTCGAGTGACCATCAAACAAGTTCTAGAATTCATTGAAATCTGGAGAAACACTTAAATTACATAAACTTTCTCTAAGTGAACAAATAACGCAGTGATAATAGCTCAGTGCTCAATGTTGCGCAAGGAATCAAAAGCAAAGCGAAAACCAATAAACATTTCAAGCACACAAGATCCAGCAGAATTTATCATTCCAAGAGTTCTTATTCTTAATTCAATCATTATCTTATCATCGCACCACAAAAAATGCCAACGAAAGAGGGGGGTTTGTGGGGGGGGAGGGGTGGGGGGGGGGGGGGTGTTGGGGGGGGGGGTGGCTACGTGGCGTTGTTACACCTGAGTCAAGATTGTATATTTCAACAATCCTTAGGACAGTAGCCCGCAGACTTAAGGTTTCCAGCCTATATACCTTTATTATGAAAGAAAAAAACAAGAAACAAGACACTTCAAACAACATGAAATAAACAAACTACAGATTTACTGAGAGAGAATGCGTTTCAAGAGTTAAGAAAACCCCATATTCTGCCATTCTCAGGTTTTTCCACAATGTTTTTTTTTTCGAAGCGAAACTGGTAAAAACAAAAACACACAACTCCAAATTACATAAAACTAAACTTACTCAGAAAATAATAAAGTCCAACAAATTAGCAAACACAAACAAGTCAGTTAGAATGCGTTAAAAAGTTTAGAAGTTAGCCTCCTTATTCAGCCATTATGGATTAAAGAAATCCAGAATGCGTTTCAAGAGAACTGAAACTTTTAAGCCACCACTCTAAAAGCCAAGATAGAAAATATTACATAGGCGTGAGAGTAAACAACCTGAAAAAAAAAACTCAACTCAAATAAACACAATAAAGAGAAAGCAAACGGAAATGAAGCAAACCAGCAGATAGAGATTACAGATGGAGCGTTAAATCCAGTTTACGCCTCTTATTGCCTTCTCCAAACCAATCTATCCGAGCTATTGTTGGATCAGCCGAATAGACGAATGCTTGTAATTTGTCAATTAACTCCCCTGCAGTTGAAGCTGTAACCAGGATTTGCCTCGCCGACTGTGAGATGAAGTTTTTTTCTACTGCTTGATCAAGAAAAGACAAAAAACCATCAAAAAAATTATTGACATTTAACAAACCAATGGGTTTCTGATGGATGTTTAGCTGTGCCCAAGAGGTGATTTGAAATATCTCCTGTAATGTACCATAACCAACGGGCAAAGCTATAAATGCATCAGATTTAATGACCATATGTGCAATACGCTCATGCATACTAGAAACTTGTAACTCTTCCCCCATGGTGTTGCCTATGATATCTCGTACAGCTAATGGTTTAGGGATAATGCCGAGAACTTTGCTCCCTCCTAGGGATGCAGCTGTCGACACACACCCAATTAACCCAAGACTACCCCCTCCGTAAATCAAATGAATACCCCTCGCAGCTAATGTCCTACCAAGATCAAGAGCTGCTGTTGTAAACTCTCCATCTTTACCAAATTGCGATCCACAAAAAACACATATATTTTGGAATCGTCGAATTGGTGCTTTCTCCATTTCTAAAAGTGCTCTAAACTTATGTAAGACAATGATGCAGGTTAGGTATTATGCAATTAAAGTGCAAGACAGGTTATAAAATGACATTTCAAAATATGCAGCATGGATATATACACACGTAAAACTCTCAAATTTGACACGTGGGGACATAATTTTGGTGGGAGTTGCTCGATGCAGATTTATCGCCCCCAGATTTGAAAAAATGAGATATGCTTTCGGCGAGGTTTGACAAAACCTACACACTTGTCTCCCACGTGAAGCATGGAAAATGGAGATACACTTTCGGCGGGGGTTGACAAAACCCCCACACTTGTTCTCCCACGTGAAGCATAAAAAATGGAGATACACTTTCGGTGGAGGTTGACAAAACCTCCACACTTGTCTCCCACGTGTACTTATGCCATAGGGTAGTCATATGGTTTGTCAAAAGAAAACTTGAAATTAAAACAAACAAAATCAACAAACAACAACAACACAAAAACAACATTGATAATCAGATCAAACGAAACAAGAAAAAAAATTGGACAACAACAACACACATTCAAATATACAAGTAGTTGTGATTGTGGCTCACATCCTCCTCTGGTTTTACGTCCAGTAACGGCTGAAACGCCTTCTATGAGTCGGGGATTTGCTTCCCATCCAGTTTTCTTATAAACTGGCAAACAGGGTCGTTTTTAGTCAGATTCCCTAGACTATAACACTGCAATTCATCACGAAATTGTGTCCATAGATTAAGCAATTCACGCTGAAAAAGTCCACAAGAATGTGACTCAAGAGTTAATAAAACATTATCCAGCGACTCATTACTCAGACCATTCTTAATAAACGAGAGTTTATCTTCTCTATTCCTGGACACAAAACCTAATGAACGAAAGTCTGGTTACAATTCCATCTAGCACATTTATAGCATACTTGTAACCTCTTCGCTCTTCGCCTCTTGGCGTAGTAGCTCTTTCCTAGGCCAGGCATGTATTTTGCGAGATTAATGTCAGGCTTACCTGACAATCTCACCTTGGCTTCAATAAGCCATCGAATATCCGCAGGCACATTTAGGAGCATCAATGCCCAAAGTCTAGTCATCCGTACTTTATAAATTTTAAACACAGCATTTTAAGGAAGTGAAGGGAAATATTTACGAAGGTTCGACAGAAAGATATCAGCATCCATTGAAGAGGAAAAAAGGAGAGATATTACCGATAATGCGATTGAGTTTGTCTTCTCCCAGATATGCACGTTTCAAACCTTCGGACAATGGCTTCAACTCCCGTTTGAATGTTTCCTCGAGCTATTGCACAACTAAACTCGAAGCACGGAATAATCAAATAAACAAAAGAAAGGAAAAGAAAAGAGCAAAAACGAAACTAAAAGACACATAAAAGAGATAACAACACAATAGCAAACAAAAGTCAAAACAAGTAAAAGAAATATAAAAACAAATAAGACAGATGGCAAAGAGAGATAAAACCTGATCAATTTGATGGCCTACGAAAAGAATCTCCTCGAGACACAAAAATCGATCATTATTACTTTATTTTATTTTTCTTTTCTTTTCTTTTATTTATTTTTCAAAAACATTGGGTTGCCTCCCAATAAGCGCTTGGTTTAACGTCCTCAGCCAGACATTGGTTTCATCATGGGAGGGTCCAATCTCTGCTGTGCTTCTCTAGTGGGCTTGGATCCTTCTTCCAACAGATAAAATCCAGCATTATGGCTAGCCTTGGATGTCAACAATCGTCAACCCAATAGCTATTTTGTGATCTCTAAGACTGGCGAGTTTCTCTTCTTGTAGTGGTGCAAGGCCCATTTTTATTTTAACTGGCAAAGGATCATTCTTATCCAAGAATCCATGCTTCAAATGATCTGGAAGAGGCTTAAGCTCCAAGGTAGGGGCTTTCATCATAGACGGCAGAAGTTTCACATTAGATAAAGGAAATTGAATGCACGAAACATCATACCTATTTGTGGTTATAGCTATGGTCTCATCTAAGCTTGCCACAGCTTCCTACATTTCTTTGGACACTTGTATCAACCTTCTTGATTCCTTGTAATTTTCTGTCCCTATGTGCTCACTAAAAAACCACTTCAACTCCAATACTGTGTAAGTTAACTCAAAATGTTATTGTGGCAAAGAATCAATAACATCAACTGCAAAAACAGAATACAAGTCACTAGGGTACCTATTGTCTCAAAAATATTGAAACGAATCACCTCGCCATCGAATTCCATGGTGAGAGTGCCATCATGAACATCAATCTTAGTTCGAGCAGTTTTCAAGAATGGTCTCCCCAAAAGAATTGGTGTGGATTAGGAGATGTCTCATCCTCCATTTCAAGAACATAGAAGTCTGCTGGGAAAACCAATTGATTCACCTGCACAAGCACATCTTCCACAATTCCCTTGGGATATGCATTAGAACGATCAGCAAAGTTGAATGGTAATATCAGTTTCCGCAAAAGGTCCAAGATTTAAAGAAGCATAAATAGAATCTGGCATGATGTTAATAAATGCTTCTAAATCTAACGTAGCTCTTTCAAACTTAGTTTTACCAATGGTGCATGTAATGGTGAACGTACCTGAATCTTTGTATTTCGGAGGAATTTTTCTTTGTAAAACAGTTGAAACATTTTCCCCCACACTTACCTTCTCATTTCCTTCAACTTTCTCTTGTTGGTACATAACTCCTTGAGAAATTTTGCATAACGAGGTAATTGCTTGATAGCATCCAGACGTGGTATATTTACCTCGATCTTGCGAAAAGTTTCCAAGATTTCCTGTTCTTGTTCCTCTTTCTTTGATTTTGCAAATCTACTAGGAAAAGGGAGAAACATATGAAGGAATGGGAGTTATAGGATTTACCTGAGAAGTCAGTGTTTTGTTCATGGTGGAAGTGGTGTCATCTCCTTCATCAGTTTGTGATTTCTTTGGCAGGACATCTAATTTCTCTTCATTTTGCAAAGTTATCGCACAAGAATTCTCTCTTGGATTGATCATCGTTTGACAAGATTATTCTTCTGAGCCTTGGCCCTCGAATTTGCTCATGCTAGTGGCCAATTGTCCCATTTGATTTGCCATGTTTTGGATACTTGCCCCAATTTCCTGCTGGAATTGCATTGTGTTAGTGGCAAGTGCATTAACAATGTCCTGGAGAGACATACCTGAGTTTTGTGAAGCTGGTTGCGGTGCGGGATGTGGCAGTGGTGGTGGTTGCATTTGAAAAGGTTGCTGCACTCTAGGTTGATTGAAACCTTGTGGCCGATTTGGTATCACATTTGGAGTGATTGGTTGATGATTCCAGTAATTACATTATGTTGATCTTCCCCTCCAGCATTATAAGTGCTAGAGAAAGGATCATACCATTGCCTCGTTTGTCCTGGAAATCCACCCATGGCATTGGCTTGTTTCATATATTCTTCTTGTAAAGTTGGATACATGTCGATTGGATGCTCCATCGTAGAATATATCCCACATTCATAAGATTTTTGCATATCTACTACATCCATGTTTTCCACAAGAGAGGTTAGCTCAGAAAGTTGTTGTTCAATGTTCGTAGTGCTTACCTCATTTACTCTCCATGGTACTTGTGGCTCAAATCCGCTACTGAATTGATAGAAGTTTACTGCCATGTTGTCTAAACACAAACAATCAGAAAAGAAAAACAAAGAAAATAGGAATCAACAATGAAAACAAAATAACAAATCGATTAGAAAATCAATCCCCGGCAACGGCGCCAAAGACTTGATGCGTTCGAAACTAGCAAGTATACTAGTCGCACAAGTAATAAAGTGATAAGTAAGATATCGTTACCACGAGGATTGATTCTAATTGAATTTGTTATTTCCAGCAACAATAAACTAAACGGGGGGATTTTTGTTGAATGATTTACTAAATGAAATAAGAATGCAAGTAAAGAATAACAAAACAGAAAGTAAATTTGAATGAAAAATCAATGGGAGAAAGCTGGTTAAGGGATCCTTCTCTACCACAATATATGGATTTGCGAATTAATTGTAGAATTGTCATCTAATTACAGCATTGAAGTTATTAACTGTAGATAATAACAAGCTCTATTACCCCAATCTTTCCTTACTTTGTTGTTAAATAAAACAAGCTCTTTATTTAATCTCTATCCATTAAACAACCTAGAACAAGCTCTCTGAGTTTAATTCACTGGATGCATTATGATAAGAAAGATAGGTTGATCTAAGCAATAAACACACAAGCTCGGATTATTTAACTTAGGTTATATTCTCCAATTGTAATCTCTGATCACAATTTTGCTACTAATGATTAGAAATTCAAGACAATTACGGATCAAGATTTCTAGTCTAGCAATAAATCACAACCAGATTATATTCAGTTGGCCACTCAAATACAATCAGCCAGCAATCATAAGCATTAAATATGGGAGAATACAAGCAACTTCAATTAGAGAATTGGATAACAATTCCTTACACAATCAACTTACAAAACCATATCAGGGGCTTTGAAATCACCCTCAACCAATTCAGATTCAGTTACACATGTTTAAGAACGTGGTAAATACAATACAACATGGAGACATGCCAGAAAATGAAAGGGAAGGGAAAAACTTAGCAAATTTGATGTAATTCTCTTTGGATTGTAGTTCTTCCTCTTTCCAAGCTTCCTTTCTCCTTCAAGAAATCCAAGAGATGAAAGAATTCCAGAGCTGCAGCCTCTACCACGTTCTCCCCTCTTCAAGTTATGAAAATAAAACCTAAAATGTGTTTAAATACTCTGCTACAGTGACTTGCTACAGTGCCCCGTATTATACATGCTACAGTGCTTGTGGAATTATATTTCTATACATCTCACACTTTTTTGATTACAACTTTTGGTACACTGAATGGATTTATAAACCGTAAATTTCTCCAGAAAATAGACTTCGAGAGCTTTCCAATGGTATATAATATGTCATCGGGTTCATTGTATATCAATACAATTAAATCCGAGAAGATGGTTGACTAGCAGAGGTGAAAATGAAGGTTTTACTCCATTTTTGTGCAAGTTGCTCCAAAACTCCTACAAACATCAAAACAACACAAAAACAGAAAAATACCAAGGAATATAGCAAAGAAACATGGACGAATTGATATGAAAATGATATATAAATAGACACTTATCACGAACTATCCTTTGTATCCAGGATGTGAAAAGTTTACATCACTTTCCTTTGTTGTTTGTCTCTTGAATATGAAAATGTTATGCAGATGGTCAGACACTTCAATGACTATGTTGTTAAAATTTTTTAAAGAAGTCTTTCCCCAAGAAGCAAAAATTCCTCCCTCTTACTATGAGGCTCAAAAAATAACTACGAAATTAGGATTTCCATACAAGACTTGGGATGTTGTCCTAATAATTGTATGTTGCTTAGAAATGAGTATGAGAATCTTCATAGTTGTGCAGTCTGTCATACCTCTAGATATAAACAGTTTGATGAGCCAAATAATGCATCAACTTCTGAGGTAAAAATAGCAGCAAAACAAGTACATTACTTTCCCTTAGTTCCAAGATTACATAGATTATTCATGTCTTCAAAAACTGCTTCTTTATGCGATGGCATGTAGAGGATTGTATAAATGATGGTGTGTTAAGACATTCTGCTGATAGTCCTGCTTGGAAGACCTTTGATGAAAAATATCCAAACTTTGCTGCTGAATGTCGTAATGTAAGGCTTAGATTGGCTGCTGATGGTTTCAATCCTTTTAGGAATATGTCCATAGCTCATAGTACATGGCCTGTGGTATTAATACCTTATAATTTGCCGCCATGGTTGTGTATGAAACAATCATTCTTCATGTTGTCTGTGCTTATTGATGGCCCAAAAGGTCCTGGAAATAAAATTGATGTTTACTTACAACCATTGATTGAAGAATTGAAAGATTTGTGGAATGAAGGGGTGGTTACTTATGATGCATCACGTCAATAGATGTTTAAGTTACATGCAGCATTGTTGTGGACTATTAATGACTTTCCAGCATATGCAAACTTGTCGGGTTGGAGTACCAAAGGGGAGAAAGCTTGCCCTTTTTGTTCTACGAATACAACATCGCAATGGTTACATCATGGTAGGAAGTTTTGTTATTTGGGTCATCGTCGATTTCTACCCTTTTCTTATAGATTTCGGAAAGATAAAGTGTCTTTTAATGGCAAAAGGGAATTTTTACCTCCTCCTATTCAGATGACTGGATTTGATGTGAAACAACAAGTGCAAAGTGTACTTATTGAATATAGAATGGAAGATCTTCATAAAAGAAAGAGGAAAGATTTTGAGATGATGAATTGTGGAAGCATTTGGAAGAAGCAGAGCATTTTCTTTGAACTACTATATTGGGAGCATAATTTACTTCGACATAATCTTGATGTCATGCATGTTGAGAAGAATGTTTGTGATAATATCCTTTGGACATTGTTAGGTGATCCTAAAAAGTCTAAAGATAATTTAAAGGCTCGGCGTGATTTGCATCAAATGGGAATAAGGAAACCATTACATCCGCAAGAAAGGGGAAAGCATAAAGCGTATTTGCCTCCTGCATGCTTCTCAATGAACAAAGAAAACAAAGCAGTGTTCTTAAATGTGTTGAAGAGTGTGAAGGTGCCAGATGGTTACGCATCAAATATTTCTCGACGTGTGCACATTAGAGAGCGTAGCATTTGGGGCCTGAAAAGTCATGATAATCACATATTGATAGAACAATTACTTCCTCTTGCAGCTCGTAGAGCATTACCTAAAAATGTTGTTGAAACGTTGATTGAGCTTGCTAACTTTTTTAGGCAATTATGCTCCAAAGTGAATACACGGAAAGACTTAAAGAATATTCAAAATCGAGTGGTTGTAACCTTATGCTTTTTGGAGAAAAAATTTCCACCTTTATTCTTTGATGTGATGGAACATTTGCCAGTGCATCTTGCTGAAGTGGCTTTGATCGGTGGACCAGTACAATTCCGTTGGATGTATCCCATTGAGAGGTATTACATTTTATGTATAATATGTTTTATTTACATATTATACATGAAAGAATTACACTTATTTTGAATTCATAAAATTATAGGTACTTGTTAACTTTGAAGAATTATGTTAGAAATCGTGCACATCCTGAGGCTTCTATTGCTAAAGGATACTTGATGGAGGAGTGCACTAATTTTTTATTCACAATATCTTAATGAAGTGGAAACCAAAACTAATCGAGCACCTAGGAACAAAGATGGTACCTCGAAAAAAGGTGTGAAATTTAACCTTGACAACGTTACCTGGATACAAGCACGTAGATATGTGCTTGTAAATACTACAAGAATTGATCCATTCCGAGAGTAAGTCGTTCACAATTTTATTGACATACGTTCATCTATTATTCATTGAGTATCCATTCGGTTGGTATTTCTTATAACTCATATTTATTTCATCTTTTTAATTTATAAAGGGAGCATATCAACATACTCTCTCAACAACATCCTCGCGCTTCAAGTCATGAAATTCAGAAAGAGCACAACTCTAAATTTAATAAGTGGTTCAAAAGCCATGTAAGTTATGTTACTTTAATTAAATCTTCAACCTCATACTAAATATGAGTTATAACACTAGTGGGTTTTTATAGGTGGAAGCTTTGCAACAAACCCCAAATGTGACATTGCCTGAAGAAATTGTCCACTTGGCTAATGGCCCAAAAACAATTGCACGACGTTTCAAATCTTATGTTGTTAATGGTTTCAAATTTCGGATTAAATTTATTGATAACATTAGAACCTCCCAAAATTCTGGTGTTGTTTTAAGGGCTGATACACTAAGCTATGCTAGTGCAAGGGATAGAAATCCACGTTCAGGAAGTGTAACATTTCATGGGGTTTTAAGAGACATAATAGAAATTTGTTATGTCAACTCAATGAAATTCGTGTTGTTCAATTGTGATTGGGTTGATGATCGGATTGGAAAGAAGTTTGATGAATTTAACTTCACAATGGTTAACTTCAATCATCTATTATACAAACTCAATCATGAGGATGATGAACCTTTTATTCTAGCGAATCAAGCTGAACAAGTTTGTTATATCCAGGATCCTTTAGAAGCATATTGGCATATAGTTCTTAAGATGACTGTTAGAGATTCATTCGATCTTTATTCAATCAAGAACTATGAGCATACGATAAAAAGTGTGCCACAAGTTGAGTTATATGCACAACAAGAAGTGGATGAAAGAGAGTTTGTTCGTGAAGAAGATGTTGCTTGGGTTAGGCTAGGAGTTGATGGAACCATAGTTGACATCAATGGTGCAAATGATGATGAAGAGATGGATGATGATGAATGACAGTTTTTGTGGTAAAGTTTACTTGTTGTAGGTATATCATGTTCCTTATGTATTAATGAAAGTTGTTTTTTGTTTTAACGTTATTGGACATTCATTTATTGTACATGCATCAAACATTTATTCTATTTGTAATATAATGTATCAATAGCATTTTAGTTTTCTGATGTTAGTATCTTTTTGTAGCTTACTATGGCACCAAAGAGACACCGAGATGACTCTATGGAAAGTGCACTGCGAAGGGAGGCAGAATCTCGACGACAGTCATCTACATCTTCCTAGTCTCAAACGAATATGGGAGATCAAGGTTTATATATAGAAATGATAATTCTTTCATATAAATGTTTTACTTTATAATATGAAACTAATTCTATATGATTAGGTGCATCATCACAAGCAAAAGGTCGTGGAGCTGCTCGTGGCAATTCTGAATGGGGCTCAAGCCAGATTTTACATGTTGATTTCAACGACAAATGGCAACCAATTGGTCCGAATAAGGAGACGTTTACATCCCAACTTGGCATCATAGCCAGAAATAGATCAATGGCTCCGTTGAATTTTACTAGTTGGCATGCCATGCCTGAGCACAAGTTGAATGCAATTTGGGAAGAAGTGAAGGTATTTAATTTAATTTAACTGCTGCATTGAAAAGTATTTAAGTTATGTACACTAATCTGTATTATATTTTTTGTTATTGTAGGACAATAGAGATGTTCCGGATGAGTATAAGCCTCATTGTTTAAAAGCAATTGGAGTACTTTGGAGGGATTGGAAAGCTCGTGTTAAGAGAGACTTTTACAAGTCATATCTGACAGATGAGGATCGTTTAGCATTTACCCTTCCAAAAATTACTGAAGAGCATTGGAAGATTTTAGTGGCTTATTGGAGCAGCGAAGGAGCTCAAGTAAGTTATGAAAACGATTGTTAAGATAATTGTTTTATCAAAATATACTAAAATATTGCTCTTTAATATTACAGAAACAAGCAGAGAGAAATAAGGCAAATCATGCACACCAGTTTGCACTTCATAGGACCGGTCGCACATCTTTTGCTAAAAAGAGAGAAGAGGTAAGTTTTGACAACATTTAAAATTCATATAAATTGTTATACATTTTGCTTTTATAATTAATTCGTTATATTTGTAACTTACTTCCTTTGCATATATACACTAATATATTTTTCTTTATTTTTGTTGTTAAGATGTCAAAGAGTGGAGAAAAAACAGATCGCATAATTGTATTTATCAAGGCTAGAACGAGAAGTGATGGAGATGTAGTAGACACTGAGAGTGCTGAGATAATTGTACTTTTTTTAACTAAATTATATGCTCTTACAATTTGTGTTAAATTGGTTACACAATCCTTTTTTTATGCTCTCACTTACAGTTGTTTTCATCATTTTGCAGAGTCAACTACAAGAAGGCATGTCCAGAATACCTATTGAGCAACAAACCGAAGTTGCAGCAGAACGGGTATTTCAAGATGTATTGGGACGTGATCATCATGGTTATGCACGCACATACGGCCATGGTCCTTCTCCAACTACTATCATAAGTCAATGTTCATCTCAGCCTGTTGATGTGGAGAAATTGCATCAAGAATTACATGAAATGCGAGTGGAGAACACATAATTGAAGGAGTATAATAAGCAGTTGTACAACTTTTTACAACAGAAATTTCTAGACATTGAAGAGCAGCTGCCACCACCTGTACGACATCAAGTATTCACTTAACTTTCATTTACTCTCTGTGTGGATATTGAAAGAGTTGCTATCTAATTCATGAAGCTAGTGAGAGATTGATTTGATTGATGATTTTAATTGTGAATTGCATTGAGAAGATGTAGTTGTTGAACCCGCCTTTGGCAATATAGTTGTATTTGCTAACTATTGATCACAATGCTATATGTAGTACATAGAGTCTAAACCACAGTGACAACATGATTATTTTTTTTTAATAATTATAAGTTGTTGATGATTGAAACTATTGCTAGGATTTTAAGCTTTTCTAAATCTTCCACAATATCTCAGGCTTCGGTTCCAGATGCTTCAAACGCACATAGAAATCGTGTCAACATTGACTCTACAACAACACATGAGGAGGAGAGTTAGGTGTGCATATATATATTTGAAGTTATTTATCATTTCTATGTAAGGCATATAGCTTTCACTTGAATTTTTTTAATAAACTTATGAATAATTAAGTATTAATTTTTGATTTTATTTGTGCAGGTTTTTTTTTGACATGAAGAATTGATTGGAATAAGAATTGTACACTTATTTTAGACTTTTGCACCTATTGGAAACAAACTTAGTAACCTCTTTTTCTTTCTTGTTTGCGAATGTATGTCAAGGTTTTCTTATGTTATGCTTTTATGAGTTATGCCAATATCAATTTATTTGTTATTTGTATGCGAATATATTCTTATGGATGCAATGAATTGCTTGAAAACGAAAACAGGTTCCAAAAAATTTAGTTTTGGATGCAATGAATTGTTTGAAAACGAAAACAGGATCCAGAAAATTATGGATATGAAAACAGGCTACCTAAATCACATTTTGCCACTTTTATGGCGGGCCACCAAACCGCGGTTAATAATCAAGACAACAACAACAACACCATTTACGGCGGTCACAAGGACCGTGGTAAGTAACCTTTTACGGTGGGCATCAGAACCGCCGTTAATAATTCAGACGACAAGGACAAAACCATTTACCGTAGGCTAGATGACCGCGGTAAACAACTTTTTACAGTGGGCCACACAACCGCCGTAGATAATTTGACCACAACAACACTACCATCTATGGCGGGCTAACCGACCACCGTAGACAACTTTTTACGGCGGGTCACATAACCGTCGTAAATAATTTGACCACAACAACACTACCATCTACGGCGGGCTGGTGGACCGCGGTATACATGTTTTTACAGCGGGCCTAAACCGCGGTAAAAAGTCAAAATACCTTTTACGTCGCCACTTTATACGGCAGGCTAAAACCGTCGTATGCCTGCCGTAAAAGACCTTTTACCGCGGTTTTAGTCCGCCATAAAAGGTCCGTTTTCTAGTAGTGAATTTAGCTTCAGAAAAAAAAATATATTGCATCTTTTTAACTCTTAAGTAACCTACCAAAAAAAAATGTAAAAAAAATTAAGAGAAGTTCAAGATCATATGAAAATTAATAATAATATAATATTAATATTAATAAAAATACAATCTTGAATTTAGATGTCTAATAAGCATATAATGAATTTTAAAATTAATTTGTATTTATAATTGTGTCACTTTAAAAATAATCGTGTCAATTTGTGTTAGTCGTGTTGTCATGTTTTATTAGTTTTAATCGTGTCATAAATGAGTTCGTGTCACCCGCAGGTGCAATCCCTCAACCCAAACACGACCTAATTATTAAACAGGTTAAAAATTTCAACCCGAACACGACCCCAAACATGATTAAGACAAACCCAAACCCACTAATTTCTGTGTCGTGCCGT
>SNVD02004599.1:0-20645 GCA_013180625.2 Boswellia sacra | reverse complement strand
GATGATGGAGGACTTGCCGGCGCCGGTGCGGCCCACGATGCCGATTCGCTCGCCGGGGGCCACCTCGAAGCGGATGTTGTGGAGCACATCGGAGCCGGTGATGTAGCTGAGGGTGACGTTGTCGTACTTGATGTGGCCGCGCTGGGGCCAGTGGTCGGGCGGAATGAGGCGCGGCTTCGAGAGGACCTCCTGTTCGGTCTTGAGCGACACATAGTCGCGGATGCGCACGAGCGAGGTCATCTGGCTCTGGAGCTCGGTGAACTGGCGCGCGCCCCACTGAAGGGGGCCGGGCAGAATAATTACCTGGGACACGAGCAAGCCCACGAGCGAGGCCTCCACCAGGTTGTAGAAGACGCTGACGATGGTGAGCGTGATGAGCACCAGGAAGTAGAGCATGCAGGTGGTGTCGATGGCCAGGGTGAGCCGGTGGCGGGCGGCGAGGAAGCAGAACCAGGCGTGGGTGTGGTCGTTTTGGGCGCGCTCGAAGCGGCGCACGATCACCGACTCGAGGTGGAAGACGCGGATGGTGGTGAGGCCGTGGAGTGTGGCCATGACGTGGCTGAACAGTTGGCCCCTTCTCACGGCCTCGAGCTGCTTGAGCCGCGTGATGGGCTCGTTGGCGCTGCGCCGCAAAAAGTCGGCCACGGCCAGCACGCACAGGGCGGGCACCACGTTGTACCAGCTGATGAGGGCCGTGACCAGGATGATGCCGGCCACGTTGGTGGTGATCTCGATCACGTCGATGGCCGACTGGGGGATGTCGTCGTCGAGCACGTTGAGGTCGGTGGAGAAGCGCGCCAGGATGGAGCCGATGGTGTTGCGGTCGAAGAAGCTCATGGGCGCGTGGAGGACGCCGGCCAGAGTTTCGCGGTGGATGCGCTGCGAGGCGCTGAAACAGGAGCGGAAGAAGAGGATGTTGCGCGCAAAGGAGCCGGCCAGGAGGAGCAGGATGATGGCCAGGTAGATGAGGCAGAGGTCGCGCAGCGAGAGCGAGTCGAAGAGTTTGCTGGGCAGGAAGGCGAGTCGCGAGCTCTCGGGGGTGTGGCTCATGTGGCCAGTGTCGAGTGTTTGGAGCGCGTCGAGCGGGTCGCTAGGCTCGGGAGTCGAGTGGGCGTGGGCGTGGGTGTGGTTGGCCGGCACCAGGTGGGCCTGGAGGAGGTGAGTGTGGGGGAGGCTGGCGAGGCGCGCCGCCATTGTGCGCCGCTCGACTCGGCGCTCCTCGGCGCTGGTCCACTCGCTCAGGAAGTAGTCGGTGCCGTTGAAGAGCACCTGCGTGCACAGGTTGGTCAGCAGGAAGAGGCTTAGCACGAGGAGGCTGGCGGCGCGGCGTCGGTAGTAGAGGTAGGTGTACCAGTCGGCGGGCGTGTCCGAGTCGTCGGTGGCGAGACTCGCCTCAGCCAACAGTCGCAGCGAGGGCGAGCGCACGGCCGCCGGCAGCGCCTGCGCCGACACCTGTTTCACGCTGCGCTTCGCGTCGGGCAGCTCCACCTGGGCGGCGGCGGTGGCGACGGAAGTGGCGCCGGTGGGCGTTTGCTCGCCTTCCTGCGACTTGCTGTTCAGGAACTCGTCGGTGGAGATGAGCGCCTGGAGGAGTTCGTCACTCTGCAGCGACTTGTAGGCGGCCAGACTTCCGGTCTCGAGTTCGCCCAGCGGCGGCTTCGAGTCCGCGGCTGCGGGGGCGTCGGGGGCGGCGGTGTTTTGCGAACTGGAGCCTGTCAGGGCGGCCGTCGAGGGCTCCTCGTTCACGGCCACGGGCACCACCGAGCGCTCCTCGCGGCTGTTGCTGGCGGTGGGCAGGGCGGCGCGCGGGTCCAGATTGAACTGGCGGAAGAGATTCTGGAGCACGCGCGTGGCGGGCCCGAAGCTAAAGTCGGGCGAGTCGTGGAGCAACAGCACCTTCTGGGCGGGCGCAGAGAACTGCACCTGGTGGGTGACCAGGAGCACCGTTTTGCGCTTCAAATAGGTGCGGAAGCACTCGTCGAAAATGTGCTTGGCCACGGAGGCGTCCACGGCCGAGAGAGGGTCGTCGAGCAGGTAGATGTCTGCGTCGTAGAAGAGCGCTCGGGCCAGGTTGACGCGCGCCTTCTGGCCGCCCGAGAGCGCCGAGCCTCGTTCGCCCACTTTGGTGAGGTCGCCATAGGGCATGATGGCGATGTCGCGGTCCAGGCAGCAGATGCGCAACACCTCCTGGTAGCGGCGCTCCAGGCGGCCCGGCATCTGGCGGTAGTCGCGGCCCGCCTGTCGGTGCCAGGCGATGGTGATGTTCTCGCGGATGGTGCCCGAGAAGAGCCAGGGCTCCTGGGAGGCGTAGGCGAGCGAGCCGTTGATGCGGATCGAGCCGGATTGGATGGGCAGCTCGTTGAGCAGAGTCATCAGCAGCGACGACTTGCCCGAGCCCACGCGGCCCACGATCATCACGAACTCGTGGTGCTTGATGTGCGCCGTCAGGTTGTTGAAGATAGTGTGCGCCTGCGCCACCTGCTGGCCTTGGCTCTGCTGCTCTTGTTGTTGTTGTTGTTGTTTGTGGTGGCCTGCCGACCGGAAGCTCGCCTGATCCGACCGAGCGCCCTGGAGTCGGGACGAGTGCTCGGAGCCGCGCAGATCGTCGGCGCCTCGGCCGCCGCCACCACCGCCGCCGCCTCCCAGCTCGGCCGTGGGCACGGCCAGGCCCGAAGTGGAGCCGACCGACTGGTGGACGGAATTGGCCGAGTCGGGCGTGCTCTTAGGCCAGGCGACGCTGACCTCGTGGAAGATGATGGCGAACTTTTTGTCGATCAGCAAATGGTTGTGGTCGAACTTGGCGCAGATGGAGCAGCCGTGCGTGTCGCTGGCGCGCGGCTGCTGCCTCTGCTGCTGTCTGCTCACGTCCTCGGCCAACCGCCTGAAGCTCTCCTTGTCGATGGCGTCGTTGCGGGCGTTAGCGAGCGTCGAGTGGGTTGCAAAGGGCCAGCAGGAAGTGGCTTCCGCGAGACTGGCCGGCAAGCTAGAGGGGCGCAAGTCGGCGACACCGCTCTGTGGATGTTGGAGTGGGGGCGGCGGCGGCGGGGACGCAGCTGGCGCGGGCGGTGGCGCGTCGTCGAGCTGGCGGCCGGCAGTGGCGACGCCAGTCGACGACAGATTCAACTCGTCACTCGGCTGCTGACTGTGCGGCGTAATCAAGCTGAGCCGCCGCTTGTCGTGCCACTTCATTAGACTCGAGTGCGACTGTCGCTCGGTCTGGGTCGGAGGCGATGAGTCAGGTGGCGCCTTTGTGCGAGTGCCCGCATTGACGGCCATCGCTGTCGTGGTCGTACTAACACTCGCGGGCGGCACGGGCTTGGCGCTGCCGACGTTCATTTGCACCCTCTCCAAGAGCTCGTTGCTCTTGCCGGCGACCATCACTTTGGGCGGCCTGAGTCCGCGCTGCCAGGCGTTTGTGTGGAAAATGGTGGACATGGGCGGCAGCTGCGGCCGGGGCGGCGGGTTGAGCTCGTCCTGAATGAGAAAGTGGCGGATGCGCGCCAGCGAGACGCTCAGCTCGCTGGCCTGGGCCACTGAGTAGGGAAAGAATAGGGTCAGGTAGGTTCGCATGGAGTTGGTCATGGTGAGCGCGGTGAACACCTTGACGGCGTCGAAAGTGTGCCCGGTGAGGAGGTAGACGACAAAGATGACCATGAGAAAGAGCTTGCACAGGCCGTAGAAGAGCGACAGGTTGATGGCGCGCAGTGTGTTTATGCGGCGCATGAGCGCGAGCTCGAGGTCGCGCAGGCGGCCGATGGTGCGCTCGAAGTGGTCCTCCCAGGCGTACATCTTGATGATGGTGATGGAGTCGATGAGCTCGCCCATGACGCGTACCCGCTCGTCGGTGCGCTGCGTCGACTCGGTGCGCAGCTTGCCGTACTGGCGGCCCAGGTACACCTGGAGCGCCAGGTAGGCCACCACCAGCACAGCGGCGGCGCCCACCGCCAGGGGGCCCATGTAGAAGGTGGCGAGAATGAGGAAGACGACGAGGCAGTGGAGGGGCGCGATGTAGATGTACTGGATGTAGTAGAAGGCCGTGTCGAACTTGTTGACGTCGTTGGTGATCAAGTTCATGATTTGGCCGCTGGTGGTGGTCTCTAGGGTCAGGAGGCTTATCTTGAGTGCCTTGCGGTAGATCAGATAGGTGCAAGCGAGTCGGCACTTCATGCCGATGTAGACAGTGAGTGGAAGAGGGGTACTGGCCGGCGACGATGTTGCCGCACAACGAGCTGAGCAGCACGATGGACTTGAACACGATCTGGGTCTCGTTCGAGGGCCAGCTCCAGTCGTGCGCCTTAGTGGGCGTCATGTGGTGGCGTTGGCCGACATCACAGCGAGTCGGGCGCGCACCTCGAGCGGCAGGTGCGCGGCCTGGCCGGCGGCGCTGAGCTCTTCTTGGGCCAGCTCGAGCGGCTCGCCAGCTGGAGGGCCGCCGACGAGCGAGTGGCTGCGGTGGCCTTTCTCGTCCGTCACAAAGTAGTCCTGGATGTTGCCAATTAGGAGGCCAGAATGATGGCAACAGAGACGCCGAACAGACCTTGGCCACGATCTCCCACATGGCGGCCAAAAGGAAAGGGCCGCCGAAGCAGCGGCAAGATTGCGCGCGCCAGACTGGCGCGTCGCCGGCCGGCCCGCTTGATCTCGTCGAACCAGACGCGCTCGAGCTGCTTGCCCAGCACTTCGATGCGGTCGCTGTCGAGCTTGACGCTGGGCACCCAGCGCGACTCGAACAGGAGCGCGTGGGCGCGCGCCTGGTTGGCCGCCTGGACGGTCGAGTAGTCGCTGTCGGTGGTGTGGCTCATAGTCGGCGTGTGGCGGTCGGCGCGTGTGCGGGGGCGGGGCGGCAGGTGGTTGTCACAGGTGACAGCTATCACAGTAGGGTTGGTATGCGGGTAGTATGAGGCTGAGATCTGACTAGAGCTTTGCGGGGCCACCGAGCCCCCCAAATCGAGGCCGGACCGAGCGAGCAAAACATTGCAAAACAATGCAAAACAATGTCTTCTGATCTGCGGGCCAGTTCGCGCGCTCCAGCGACCGGCCGGGCGGGGACGTGAAAAAAGTTGTTGCGCGTGCCTGCAGTTTGTGCGCCCAACTTCCTGCAGCGACCTGGAAAGAAAAGCGGCCTGAGAAGAAAGAAGAAGAAGAAGACGAAGGAGAAGAAGAAAAGGTGGCCGCGCGATAAGCGGCCAGAAGCTTGAGGTGAAGTCTCGGGCTGGCCATCCATCAGCTCGAGCTGACCGCTCGGCGCGCAACGGCCAGAACAAACGGACGGTCTTGGCAATTGGTCGAGGGCTGCGCCATGAAGAAATCAAGGCTAACAAAACGGCGCCTTCAACCGCGGCCGCCAACACAATGCCAGAGCGCAACTCCGACGCCAGTCGGCCGCACGCATACCTGTCGAAGTGGAGGCGTGCGCGCGCGAGCGCAATCAGCGAGCCAACGCTTGTGCGAGGCGACGCTGGCAAGCTAGCGAGCGAGCGAGTGAGCGAGCGAGTCACCGACTGAACGAGCAGCTGGCTGACGCTCGGCGCCAGCAAACAGGTGGACAGGTGAACTCGGCGCCGTCGTCGGCGCGGGCTGGGAAAAAAAAGTTTCTCGCCAAAAGGCTAAAGGCTTGAGTATCTCACCGGGCGAGCGGGCGGGCGGCCGCGCGCACGCGTACGCGCTGCGAGCGAGTCATTTTTCGGCTCGCCCGCTCAACAATGGCCTCGTGAGGCGACGTTCGTGCAGTCGTCGGACATCTCAGCCGCGGCCAAGTTCACAGGCTCACCTGAGCGAGTCCGCGACCGAGGCGACACGAAGAGCGCCACAAAGAGCGAACCGCTCGAGCTAAGCCTCGAATCGCATGCAGCAATTGCGCCACGAAATCGCCGCAAACTTCGGCCGCCGTCGCTGCGGCCAACTTTCAGTCAGCCGCTCGGCGCCAACTAACGAGGACAGCTGGCCACTTCACCAGCGCTGGCGCACAAACTCTCCAGACTCCAATCAAGTCGTCCACAAGATCCATGTGACTGCGAGGCGCCTCCAGGTGCGGCCAGCTAAGTGATCGTCGATCGAGCCGAGCAATCTCAAGCGATGCCCACGACTGCCAACTCGCACCTGTGACCAGTCAGCCGAGAAATATGGCCAGAGGCGCGCCCAGACTCGCCTGTCGCGCGGCCCTCCTGCTCGCAGTGGCCGCCACTATCGCAATCCAGGTGCTCGCCGTCCAGGAGCCCCACATCAACCGGAAGTCGCTGGTGTTCGACCTCAAGACGCCCAAAGTGTTCTACTGCGCGCAGGAGAAGCCCGCCGACCCGGAGAAGATGATCGTCAAGGCGCAGCCGCTCGACAAGTTGTGCCAGTTCGAGGGCAAGAGCAAACCCAAGAACGAGCCCAGCGACTGTTACAACGACGTCGACGAGTCCGAGTTCGCCTGCGACGAAAAGAAGCGCTTCATGGTGAGTTACTCCTCTGTTGTACGATCACTGCACGATCTCTCAAACACTCTAGTCTGACTCTGAGCGAAACACGCAACTCTGTCTCCTCATCGACTTCCTCCGCTACAGATCAAACTCGACCTGGCCAGCGAGGGCGTGGTGGGCGCCGAGGGCCTCGACGACCTAGACTACATCATGACCAAGAGCTCAAGCGCCAAGAAGAAGGCGTCGCCGAGCGGCAAAAAGTACTGAATGACGGCCACGCGGTCCCGACGACGAAGCTCACCCTTGGCTCATTAGCATTCGCTTTTTGCGCGTCTGGTATGCTAATCACGAGACCACGGCGCACCGTCGAATAAAACAACTCTCTCGGCCCATCGACTAATTAGCGGCAGGTGTTTCTTGTCCTCTCTACTCCTCTCTTGGCAGCTAATAAGATTCTGCGCGGCCAAGTCACACCAGTCTGTGCATTTGAAGGCTCACGTGAGTGAGTTTGCCGCACGAGATTGCGCACGTGTGTTTACAAATTGACTTGTGCTCAACACTCTCGAATTTTTCACCAACTTCATCGACAACTTCTAGAGATTATCTAGTATAGCCTATTGTATCATTTTATCTGTAGCTAAATTATTTATTCGGCATACGAGAATATCCGTCACTCACATCGGCTGAAGTAATCTACCACCCCCTCCCCATACATCACAAAGATGATAGTCTGAATTGGATCTTCACCCACACGGGTCAAGTAAGCATAGCGAGAGCGTCGCCCGTCTTTCGGCGACGGCAGGGCTTGGCCCAAAATGATGGGCACATTCTTCAAACTTGTCGTCAAGGCCTTCAGATTCAGTGTGCTACGCTCTAAGCAGAGGTTTCAAATAGAGGTCAGGTCCAAGAAGTATCTGGGCGAAGAGTCCAAGTATTTCATGCCCGCGCCACGAGCCATCGGAGCTCTCACTCAACGAGGCCCGAGTCAGTATCCTCATTTAGAGGGCCCAGGCAGCTATAAGAGTGTTGCCCAACGTCGTCAAGAGGCGATAGCGGCGCGCAATCAGAGACTCTTATCCGGGCCTGAGGTGGCAACCAAAGTGGATCCATCTAATTACGACAACAGCTTGAGGCCGCTGGAGGATCGGTCAGCAATGGAAAAATCGTTCAGTGAGATCAGACAAGACGACGATCTCGTCATAGGGGCATCGAGCTCGATGCCTCACATCAAAACTGTATCAGTCGCTCAAGATAGTGTCAGGCCCAAGGAAGATTCTCAACTAGTCACAACAAAGACTTCAAGGCCACTGCCCAAGCTGACAAATCTCCAGCTCAGCAATCCAGCTGTGATCTGGCAAGTGGACAAAGTGCCACCCGGCCGACTGGATCTCCATAAGTTACAAGAACTCATGATAAACAAGCTCGCCGACGATGCACACTGGACAGCGAAACAAATATCAGAGACCTACAACATCAAGGAGGAATATGCCGAGAACTTGATCAAGTATCTCAAACAAATCCGCATAATTGTATCGCCCAGGCTCAAGAATTGTCTCGATCAAGTGTGTGCCAACGACCCCTTTTACAACTCCACCAAGCATATTGTTTACGAGGTTGACTATGACGCACGCGATGAGCGAGACAAGATGTTCGACGAAACATTTCTACCTCAAGATCAGCTCGAGCCTGAGGTGCGAAAAGTGATTGAGAGCGGAAAACAAGGTCCGCCGGTGCGTATATTGCCTGAGCACAAGCTCATTGGGATTGTTGGTCCCAAGCCACTTAGATCAAGTCTAAAAAAGAATCTCCAGGAAGGTGAAGAGCCTCTGTCGTTGGAGGAATCGTTCAAAGTGAGACGGAAAGTAGGCACCTCATTGAATCCACCCAAACCGAAGGAGACTCGCAAAGTATTGTTAGGTGTAAGCAAGACAGAGAACAAGCAACTGCAGGACAAATAGTAGCGATTAGTGCTGTGTGGCGAGAGCTGTTTTGTGACTAGTTGTTGTTATAATAATATCTATATTTTGCATAAATTGAGCCTTATTGACCTTCCCCAAGCTGTCAATGGATCAGCCAGTCGGGGAGTCGACAATCAACTTGGAACAACTCAGTGGTGGAACAATCTGAGGCCAGTGTGAACCAATGTGATACCGTATTTTTCGCAAGATTCCACGACAACTTTGTCGTTGGTCGAACCGCCCGGACTAACTATGTACTTGGCGCCCGACTGGTGAGCACGGTCGATGTTGTCGCTGAAGGGGAAGAAGGCGTCACTGCTGACAACCACATCGCTCAGTCCCTTGAGCCAGTCGCGCTTATCTTCGACGGTGAGCAGCTTGACAGGCTCCTCGAGTTGTGCGTCGACGTCGGCCTGCTCGATCTGGTTGTTGACGAACAAATCGATCAGGTTCGATATGTCGGCCCGCTTCAGCTGCTTCTTGAAGCGCATTCCCTGGACGCGCGGGTGCATCCGTAGGAACCAGTTGTCCGCCTTGTCGCCCGCTAGTCGAGTGCAATGGATGCGTGACTGTTGTCCGGCGCCGATGCCAATCACCTGGCCGTCCTTTGCGTAGACAACTGAGTTTGATTGCGTAAACTTGACCGCAATGGTGGCGACGATCATGTCGCGCAATGCCTTCTCGTCCACTTGCTTGTTGCTGGTGGCCACATTGGCCAAGTCAAAGAGGCTACGATCAATCTTGGCGGAGTTGCGTGTCTGCTCGAGCCGGACGCCGAACAGGATCTTGAGGTCGCGATCGTTCGCGGGCTCGTAGTTGGGGTCCATCTGGAGGACACAGTAGTTGCCGCTCTTCTTGGCCTTCAGCACGGCGAGCGCGTCGTCGTCATAGTCGGCGGCTATGATCCCGTCAGACACCTCGCGCGCAATGATCTTGGCCGTCTGAAGGTCGACCTTGTCGGAGATGGCGATAAAGTCTCCAAATGACGACATCCGGTCGGCGCCCCGTGCGCGCGCATACGCACACGCCACCGGGCTCAGGTTGGCGTAGTCGAGGTCGTCGACCATACAGAGACGCGCCAGGGCGGCGTCGAGCGGCACGCCCACGGCGGCGCCCGCCGGGCTGACGTGTTTGAAGGAGGTGGCGGCGGGCAGCCGGAGGGCGGCTTGGAGTTCCCGGACCAGCTGCCAGCCGTTGAGGGCGTCGAGGAGGTTGATGTAGCCGGGCGAGCCGTTCAGCACGCGGAACGGCAGCGGCCCGTGCATCGAGTACACCTGCGCAGGCCGCTGGTGCGGGTTCATGCCATAGCGCAGCGACAACTGGCACTCGGGTGCCAGGTACTGCTTGCGGAAGTAGTCGGCGATGTGCATGTCGTAGGTCTGCGTGTGCTGGAAGGCCTTGACGGCCAGCCTCTGTCTGGTGGCCGGCAGCGTGTCCTTGTGGCGCTTGAACTCGGCCGCCACGAGCGCGTAGTCGGCCGGCTCGCACACGATCGTCACTCGCTTGTGGTTCTTGGCGGCGGCGCGCAACAGAGTGACGCCGCCAATGTCCACCTGCTCGACGGCCTCGTCGAGCGTCGTCTCGGGCCGCGAGGTGACCTCGACGAATGGGTACAAGTTGCACACGACTACCTGGACGAGCGCGAAGTTGGCGCGTGCCAGGTCGTCGCGGTCGGCGGCCAGGTCGGCGCGCGCCAGAATGCCGCCGTGGACGGCCGGGTGGAGGGTCTTGACGCGGCCGCCGAGCATCTCGGGCGACTTGGTGATCTCGGCCACGTCGCGCACCGGCAGGCCCGCCTGGCGGAGCTGCTTTGAGGTGCCGCCGCTCGCCACCAGCTGGAGGCCCGCCTCGTGCAGGTCGCGCGCAAACTCCACCAGGTTCGTCTTGTCGTAGACGCTGAATATGGCTGTTGGCGTCTCGTTAGCATCGAGTCTCGCGGGCAGAGGTGTCAGCGTGCAGGTGGCGCCCACTCAAGCGGCTCGTCACTTACCTAAATTCTTCTCCGATTGCGCACTCATCTCGAGGCCTGGCTATGAGTTTACCTTCTGGCTAAAGTTGAAGGAAACGAGTGGCTGTCTATAAGTGTGTGCAGTGGCTATGCAAAGTGCAGATCTCGACTCCAGGACTGCTGGGCTCCCAATGACTGCAAACGTCAGCCTCTCTTTGCTACATTCTCTGCTGGCCGCCCAAACTTGAGTCTCGGGTGGCGCGCGACGAGGACAATTGCGAGAGCGCAACAACGTTGCCGTTGCAAATCAGATAGCCGAGGCCGATGACGACCTCGGCGACGCTGCGGATGGCGATCGCTGCCACCGTCAGAGAGTAACAGTTATCACGGGCGACTGGCGGCCGATCGGAGCGCGCGATATGCAACGTTCGCATGTCAAAGCGATGCGCAAGAGCGTGAGCTCCAGTCCAAAGTCGTCAGGAGGCGCGAGAGAGAAAGTCGATTGGCGCCGCCGAGGTCGCGTTACTGCGCGTGGGCGGCCATTCGGTGCTGCCAAAACCTCGAGTCGCTGAGATCAACTTCACACAAACACACACTTTAGACTGCTCACATCTACGGCAACAGCCGCAGCGAGACAACAACAACAACATCAACAACAACAACAACAACAACAACAACAACAACAAGTTAGACTAAGATGCTGATGCATATCTCTGGGCGCCAACGAGAGATTCTCGGCGGCAAAGATTCAGCTCGGTCACAAAGTGGAACTTGAACTCATTTGGCCGAGAACGAGTGTCAGAGAGGAGCGAAACTCGCGCGTCCCTTGACCAGTCGAAATGGCACACTGATTAAGGCCGCTCGACCTTTAATCAATATCGGCCCGCCCACTGTCTGGTGCATCCGATCGCAGCGACGCCGCGGATGACACGGACTTTTGTTCGCGGAGCAGCGGGCGCGTTTTGTTTGCCCGCTGCGCGCGGCCGCTTGTTGCGAAGGCAACAGACAATATCGGCCGCGGATATCGCCACCCAGATCGTCGACTGGCTCACTCAACTCGGCGCTCGCTGCGACTCCACAAAGACTGACGTCGACGACTTGTTGGCGCCACGCTCACGAGTCCACTCGCGCGCCGAGTCCGAACAGGATCGGCGCCCGTCGATGGGCGCGCGCGCGTCCAAGTGTCTGTTTTCGTGTGATTTATGTCGTTCGTGCCGAATAGTGGCCGCTGCACCTGGGCGTTGGCGGCGCGTCACACAGGTCAGTCGCCGAGCTGGACAGCTCGGCAGATCCGATCGGTTGCGTCGCGCCTCAGTCGAGTGTCAGAGCGAGTTCGAGTCGAATCGACGACAAGTTGTAGCTCACTCGACACCCGCGCCCACTGGAAGCCCATCTTCGTCGCCGCTGATCCTCGCAGGCCCTCGACGAGCCTCGAGTCGCCTCAAGTAGCCATGTTTCCCGTGATTGTCCTCAGGTTCGCCTGCACCCTCATCCTGTGCATGGCCGGCGAGCCGGCCGCAAATCTCGCGGCCGTTGCCGCGCAACAAGTCAGCAACGCCACCTCGAGCTCGCTTCCGGGCCTGACGGAGCGCGCGGCCGGCCTCAACTCGCGCTACCTGTCGGCGGGCAGCACCGCCAGTCTGGCAGCCGCCACCGTTGCGGCCGCCAATCAAGCGCCCCAACAGGCACAGGCTCAACAGACCCAATCTCAGCAGCAGCAGCTGCAGCAACAACCTCAACAGCAGGTGAACAGCAACAACAACAACAACAACGGCCAGGTGCAGCACTCGCACGCTGGCCCGCAGCAGCACCACCAACAGCAGCAACAACAACAGCAACAGTCGCAGCAGCTCGCGCACCACACCAACGGCGCGCCCCAGCTACTGCTCACGAGTCCGCCCGTGGGCGCCGCTCAGTACACCTTCGCGAGCGCACCCGCCGCCGCCGCCACGCCCATCCTCTCCTCAACCTACGCCTTCAACCCGCTCACTGGCCAGTACGGGCCGGCCGAGCTGCCCGCGCCCAGCTCGCTGCTCGGCGCGCTTCCGGCCGGCCAGGGCTTCGGACAGGCCAACAGTCTGGTGCAGCAACTGCTCCTGCAGCAGCAGCAGCAGCCGCCGCAACAGCCCCCACAGGCGCAGTTCATTCCGCAACAAATTAGCTACAACAACTTCCGCCAGCCGCAGCGCTCCAATGGCTTCTACCAATCGACGGCCTACTCTAGTCAGCAGCCCTTCGGGCGCGGCCCCCAGCAGTCGGCGTTCTCGCGGCGCGGCGGCGGCGGCGGCGTAGTTCACTTCGGCGTCGGCGCCGGAAGTCGAGGGTCTGGCCAGCTGTCGGTACTCGACGACGACAGCAACGGCCTATTCCAGCAGCAGCAAGTGCTCAGTGGCTCCGGCGGCAGTCTGGCCGACCAGCTGGCCGCCTCGTTGGGCCTGACCAATGCGCTCGACGCGCCCTACGGCGGCTACCAACTGCAGCAACAGCAACAACAGGATCTCCAACAACAGCAACACCAACACCAAACGCAAACGCAGCCCTTCCTCGGCCAACAGTCGAGTCTGGCGCCCCAGGTGGCCTTCGGCAGCCCGGCCGCCTCGCAAGACCAGTGCGTGGCCGCCGACGGTCGCCACGGCACCTGCTACCAGGCCCACGAGTGCATCCGGCGCGGCGGCACGCCCATGGGCAGGTGTGGCTCCAGCCAGGGCGGCGGCGGCGGCGTCGGCGCGACCGGATCCGGGCCGGCGGGCGCAGCGGCCGCCGCGGCGCTCGTCAACGAGTTCTCGGGCTCCAGTCACGTGTGCTGCCTGTTCGACGTGACCTGCGGCCAGTTCGCCGCCGAGCGCTTCGTCTACTTCCGGAACCCAAACTACCCGCAGACCTTCGACCAGAGTCGCATGTGTCGCGCCAAGATCGGCAAGCTCGACAAGGGCGTGTGCCAGTTCCGGCTCGACCTGATGCGCTTCGACATCGCGAAGCCGACGAACGGCAACTGTAGCCACGACATGTTCGTGGTGTCCGGCCAGAACGAGAACTATGTGATCCCCAAGATTTGCGGCTTCAACGACGGCCAGCACTACTATGTGGGCGTGGACGAGTCGGGCGTGATCACGCTGCACATGATGATGATGGGCTTCTACCGGCGCTCCTTCGAGCTGCTCATCACGCAGATCCCCTGTCGCTCGGACTTTGCCGCGCCCGCCCACTGCCTGCAGTACTTCATGGGCACCCACGGCACCATCAAGAGCTTCAACTACGACTCGGACGAGTACGCGCTCTATGCGCAACAGCAACAGCAACAACAACAACAACTCCAACACCAACACCAACTCGGCGCCTCGGGCGTCAACTACGACCTCCAGTCGGACGGCTCGTTGCAGAGCCTGAGCGCGCCCTATGGGCTGCAGTTCGGCCCACAGCACCAGCAGGCCCAACTGCAGCAGCGCCAGGCGGGCCCGTTCGTGGCGCAGGCGCTCCACTCGAACAGGTACCAGGTGCAGTCGGAGGCGAGCCAGGCGAGCCAGTTCGGCGGCTACCCCAACGACCTCGACTACACCATTTGCATCCGCAAAGAGTCGGGCTTCTGCTCCATCACCTACCAGCTGTCGCGCAGCGACCAAGGCCTCTCGCCCTTTGCAGTGGGCCAGCAGCAGTCGCTCGTCGGCGGCGCCTTCAACGACACCGGCGCCCTACTTTCCACGAGCTCCGTCTCCACCGAGTGCCGCGACGACTACCTGCTGATTGGCGGCGTGCGTCTCTGCAGTGGCGGCGGCGCCCTCTCGACGAACGGGCCCAACTTTTACGACCAGCAGCAGCAGCAGCAGCAGCAACAACAGCAGCAGCAGCAGTCACTCAATGTGAGCTCGTCAATTCAGCAGCAACAACAACAACTACTCAGCCAACAGAATCTCCTCATGCAACAGCTCGCCAGACTCCAGCAACAGTCCGAGGCCGGAAATGTCTCGGCGCCCGGCGCCAACGGCAACTTGGTCAACGCACAGCAGCAGCAGCAGCAGCAGCAACAGTCGGCCGGAAGTGGCGGCGCCAATCTGGAGCAACAGCAGGCGGCCATTGTGCGCCAGTTGATGTTGACTCAGCAGCAGCTCAACAGTCTGGGCAGCTTCGGCAACCAGCAGTTGTTCAATAGCAGATTCCAGCAGCAGCAGCTGCAGCAGCAAGAGTTCGGCTCGGGTGGCCCGTTTGGCGCCGACCTGCAGGGGGCCATCATCACGGACACCACCTCGGGCCCGTTCCTGCTGCGCTTCGTCTCCAACGTCGCCCGTAACGCGCGCGGATTCCACATCGACTACCGCCAAAACCCCTGCAAATGAATCTCCGCAGACTAGCTACTGAAATGTCGTGTCGCCTGACGCCAAAAACAAAACGAATCTAGCTGATTGACGGAATCAAATCGCTAACTCAGTGTGCGTGCCTGTGTGTCTATGTGCGTGGAATATGCACCATCTAGTCGCATAAAATAGCGCACTAGTCGTGCCACGAATAAAGCTTCCAATCGATCATTTGTTTGTGGCGATGTGGGTGCTGGGAGTTTGTTTATTGAGACGTCGTTGTGTCATGGAATGTGCATGATTCGTGCATCCGTCGTGCGCGCAATAGCTGTCGATTGTGCCAAGGCCGCCGGAAGTGCGCGCGCTCGAGTGTTCGCGAGTGCGCAACATTTCTTCCGCAGTTCACCCCTACAGTTCACCTGTCAATTAAAACAAGTAACACGACGGGCTTGCAGCGCATCTATTTCTTTGGTCCTAGCTGTGTCTATGCTTGTATATCTGTGTGTCTGTAAGTGTGTGAGTCCGAGCTCATGTGTATAAATTCGTTGTATTGTGTCCACGGTCCATCTCTAGGCCGGGCTGTTGCAATTTTTGTGTTTGTATTCTAGATGTTGTCTAGTGTGTTCTCTACTTTAGGTAAAATTTTTTGCAGACTTGTTACTTGAGTGCGACTGGCTAGTGGTATGCAATCCATGACAACGAGATGTTCTCACTTTGAGCGACCTTCTACGTCATCAGCTAGACACATACCCTTGCATGCACCAGTCTGGTTACTTGTATGCGTTGTTCGTGTTCTTCGTGTCCACTTGTTCGTCGTTCTTTGTTTCCTGTTCTGATTTGTACAACATTTGTGCCGTGAAAATGTCATAGTGGATCGGTGAGAGAAGCCAAAGAGTATGTGTGTGAGAAAGAGATCAAAACGAAACCCATTGGATAATTGACGTCCTTTGTCAGGGCCTATGGTTCTGCACACGTTGAACGTAGTCGAGCAAGACCAGTGGGTGCGCTCTAGACCAGCTTCCGGTGCATGTGAACTCCACCCTTTGATGTGTTGCGATATGCGGTAATGATTATGATGCTTGGAGTGTGTTGGTTCGCTGAGGTAGTTGGACCACCGGATATCTCGGATGAGCTTTTAGACTGGAAACGGAGGTGATGACAGAAAGCCGGGAGGAATGGGGGGATCTGCGGGTCTGTGTGCGTGAATGTCAATCGAATACCAATGTAGAAAGAGAGAGAGAGAGAGAAAGAGAGATTTGAGTATTCCATCGGATGGAGGGTTGGGCTTGTGTGGGTTTCACCTGAGTACCAGTTTACCACTCGCCAGGCACCCGCGCGATATCGGTGGCTGCAAAACAGGCGCCTCGTGACTCTAAGAGAGCTCTAGACACCGGCAGCACATCGATCAGCTGGCACGGCCTGCGAGTTGTGGCAGTTGCAATTTGTTCATCACATATGATGGGTGTTTGTGTTGTTGTGAATGGCATTGTTGTCTATATACAAATTTGAATTGATTCATGAGGAAGAGTGGGTTGCAGAGTTGTCACTACTAAATAAGTATGTCCTGGATTGACCTAAAATTAATACTTGTCTAGTCTGAGGAGGCTTTGGGGTCTGGTTGTTCTAGAAGAGTTGATATGATTTGAGTGTAACTTTTCTTGGCCACCTTGAGTCTTTCGTATGTTCGCGTGCAATGGTTAGTTCTCTGCAGTGGATATTTGGCCTCTGTAGGACAAAGGTGACTAGATCATTGTGCGCTGGGACATTGGATTGAGCGACTGGCTTGATGATGATCAGGGCGAAGTTGGCGAGTAGGCGGCGTTGCCCACGTTTCCGCTCTCGATGCCGCCCTGGCCCGGGGCGCCTTGGAAGCGCATCTCATCGGGCGGTGTTCGGCCTCTGAGCCCGAAATACGATCGAAGCCTGAATAGGAGGATCGCGCATGGGCCATGAACTGTCACTTATGAGCTGAGGCCATGAAAACCCTAATAGGAAGGCCTTAGAAGCAGCGGCGGAACGGCCGGTGAAATGATGTGTAGTCCCGGAGCGCCGCATAGAAGCGGCCAACCTTCAATCCAGGCCGGCCTTGCCCTCGAGGAATGGGGCGGCCGGCCCAACTGGGCGCGGGGCCGGCCTGCCAGATGGGGCAGGCAAGTGGAGGCCCCTCGATGGCGACCACCACGAGGCCGGTGACGATCTGGAGTAGGCCGGCGAGTTTGCAGGAGGCGCCGGCGGCGAAGAGGGCGAACACTCCGCAAAGACTGGCGAAGGCGCCCACAATGGTGGATATTTGCGCGTTCCAGGTCTCAAGCCAGTAGAGGGCCGCATTGGGGTCGGCCATTGTGAGTCGCTAGAGTGGCGATTTGTTGTGGCGGCGATTAGGAGGCTGCCTTTGGGCGCGGCTAAAAGTGTGGGCAGGTTGCTAATAAAGTTGAGGGCGGCGAGTGGAGTTTTGTATGGTTTTTATGCAAATTTGTGGTGTGTAGGTGTGTGTGAATGAAGTGTTGGTGTGTTTGTGTTTGGCTGGCCTTCCGAGCGGGCCAGAGTTGTGAACGAGTTGAGGCGAACGAAAGCAGTTGACTTTTTGTGCGGTGTCAAAATGTTGCACGAGCGCGCGCTCAAAATTTCCGTTGTTTTTCAGACCGCGCCGGTCGGCTATTTGGGCGCCGACGGGAGTTCGCGTGCGCCGCCGCCGCCGGTGGCAAATATCTCGCCACCTCTGTGCTGGCCAACTGTCACCTGAACTGAGCAGCGGCACCAGGTGAGATGGGGCCGATGATTCGAGCCAAGTGGTGGCAGATCGGCCGCCGCTTGCCATGTACCAGCCGCTCGGGAGGCCAGCGCCATGGGCGTGTTTTGTTCGCGCCGCCGGTTGCACGTTCGCACTTCGCGCGCGCACAATTAGCTCGGGCGACGCTCGCGGCTAGTGAGCGCCATCCAAAATGCGTGCTGTTGTCGCTGGCCACGGGCAGCACGCGCGCGCACAACCTCGTCGTCGGTGGCGAGAAGAGCGAGCGGCCGCCGTTGTGCTCGTGCACTGGGCCTCCAGTGGTCGTGGCGCTGCGGATGAGCCGCCAGACGCGCATTGCCCTCGAGAGGCTGGCGGCCGCGCGCACTGCGAGCCGCTCAAAGGGCGCCGCCGCCGTCGAGGCCCCGGCGCCTGGGCTTCGACGCTCGTCCGATTGTTTAACGTGCACTCCACCGAGAGGGCGTGGCCGGCCCGCGCGACCGCCCACGCTAGGCGCTGCGCTCGAGGGCGCCGACCACCGCTAGTAGGATTCGGCTGCCTGGGCACGAGGACTTGGAGCGGAGGTGGGCGGAGGGCACCTGTTCTCCACTCGAAACGATTTCTCGAGAACGCCCCGTATGACGGTGATAAGATCGACCTTCAATGCGACCGGACGTGCGCGGGCCTGGCGGACTGTGACGAGCTCGCCCGTGGCGCCCTCGGGCGAGCGAGGCGCGCACACCCGGCGAGCTACCGGCGCCGTTGGCCGCCAGGTGCCTCTGGCGCGCGGCCGCGTCTTGGCCGGCCTGATCGATTGCATAACTGATGCATAAGGCTCGCGACGGTGGCGGCGGTCGCGGCGGCCACGCAGAGCACTCCCATCGCGCCTCGCGTCGTCTCGTGCCAGCTAATCCGGAGGCAATTAATTTTCTCGATCAGAATTTTTTCCGCTCAAATGATAAGCGAATGGGTGCGACACAAACGCGAGTGAGCGAGCGACCAACCGACTGGGCGCCGCCAGGGCGCTCCGCGCGCCTGCCCGCATCCTCTCGCGAGGATTGCGCGGCCGCCGCCTGGGCCAGGTAACTCGTTACGCAACGTCACTGTCGCGCTGGCCGTCGTGCTGAGCTGACAAAAGCGCCCGGTCCCTTTTTGTCCCGCCGGCTGAATGATACATAGGCGTGAGCGCGCGCCTCCCAGCCGCCGGAAGCGAACGAGTTACCTGCGAGCGAGCGGCCGAGATAAGCCTGCGTCTGTGTCGGGTCGAGTCGAGTCGAGTCGAGTCGAGTCGAGTCGGGGCGCTGGCGAACTCTTCCGGCGGCGGCGGCGACCATTTTTTCTCCTTCGTCGGCGCCAACTCGCCGGCGCGCTTCCGTTCGGGCGCCAACTCCCCGAACATATAAACTTTAACTCGTTGGCGACTTCAGCCGCCAGGTTTGTTTACTATGTCGGGCGCCCAACGGGTGCGCGGCAACACACACGCACACAGACACACACACACACACACGCGCGGGGGCCTCATTAACATATTATTGAATGGTAGCGCTTGTGTATTTGTGCGCCGCCGAGTGGCGGGCGTGTGTTTGCTGGAAAGCAGCAGAGTCGCGCTATTGATTACACGCACACGCGCCCGCGAGTCGGAAGTTTGCGCGCCGGCGACTCGGCGCCACCAGAGCGACGAGTCGAGTTCGCGTGCGCGGCCGCGTTTACGTAAGCGCCCAAACGAGCCCGTCGAGGTGAGCGGCCCGTGAGTGCTGCTTGCGAAAAGTGGCGTAAATGAGGATGTGTTACTCTTCGCGCTTCATGAAACTGGAGTCGCGCGGGCTCACGAGCGACTCACTCGGCCGAGACGGCGGCGGGGACAAAATCCCGCTCGGTGAATACGACTGCAAGAAAGGAAAGTGCCGATGAAGCGCGCCGCACAATCAGCTGCGTGCAACTCGTCACAAGCCTACACCTGCTAATTGGTCGCCTCAGCGATGCACGCGCCTCAGTTCATGAACGGCCCCGCGACCGACGCCTCGCTGGAGGTCTTGAACAGTCCACAATTCGCTCACTTCCGGTCCTAGAGACTCACTTCCGGTACGGGCGCGACGGCTACCTGGGCGACTGCGAGGTTGGAGACGGTGGCCAACTGGTCGGTTTCGGGCTTAAGTCAGCCTCTCGATGACAAGTGATCGAGAGTCGCGGCGCACGGCCAAGAGTAGTCAGATGACGCAATTGTTCGGCGTGGCGCCGCTTTGCAGTCCTCTAGTGCTGGGCGACGTAACGATGCAACAGAGGTGCGGGCGATCTGTGCAAACTCACATGAGCCTTGACTGTGGGGCGGCCGGGCGAGCCGGGCACCTATGGCGCAGATCGATGCGCCGCCGGGCCGATCTGATTTAGTCGCAGTACTTTGAATCCCGACGCGCGTCCCTAGAAATATGTCACGAGCTCATTAGATGCGCGCGACGCAGGCGGTCTGCAATTTGTAACTGCGCGGGCGGCTCCATTGTTGCGCACACACGGCCGCTCATCTAAGTGCTCATTATCCGTCTCCTCTCGAATCTGCCGCCCATTCACTGGCATCAATCCTGGAGATTTGGCCCCGGGCTCCATCGTCGTCGTAATCGTGCTGGAGCGTGGGCGCCGAGCTTCCGTCTATGCGCGCGCCCCCACTTCCGGCGCTCACTCTTCGGTCGAGCGCGGGCGGCGGCGGCGGCAGTGAGGGCGATGATGAAGCCGAGAAGCCGGACAGTGGCCGAGCTGCGAGAAGAGTAGTTGGCTTCTCGGCGCGCGATTCCCGTCGATGCGAGGCGATGGCAGGAAATTGTCACTCGAGTGGGCGGCCCGTCCTCGGGCCCATATAGTTCTCTCCGGCCGCTCGGCTCGACGGGGGCCCGAGTGGCCTTTTTATGGCGAGCGCTCGAGATGGCCGCCGAGATAATGATGAGAGCGTCGCTATTAATTTGGGCCAGGCGGCCGACCAATCGGAGCGCCGCCGGCCGCTCGTAGGGCTCGAACTGGATGCCGCTGGCCGACCAGAAGGAGAAGGAGTCGAATATTCCGCCACTCTGGCCGTCTCTTTCTCGCCCGCCGGCCGCAATCTATTGGCACTTGTTTGCGAGCGCAATCTGATCTCTGGCAACGGCGGCGGCGGCGGCGCGTCGAAAGAAACAATCGGCGCGTTTGTTTGTTTGTGTGCGCGCGCGCGCCTCGACCAGTGGCCATAGTGCACGGCGGCCCCGATGCTTATCGTTGGCCAGCGCCGCAGACGTGACCCTCGAGTTGGCCGAGGCTCGGCTTTGCATCTTGCGCCTCGCGCCGGCGCCCCGA